>BLKM01011376.1:40789-177053 GCA_013340265.1 Coptotermes formosanus | reverse complement strand
AGCCTGAAACCATATCATCTTCCAGGAGATATAAAGTTTGAAATTGTGGCTACTGGTGAAAGTTGTTGCTAAAGTATTAAGTACGGTATACTTAATTGTGCGTTTTATTTTGATGAAGATGCAGATACCGTCCGACTTACGCCGTTTTATGTTACACAATTTCACACTTTTTAAACACGTAAAAAATTATAATATTTCCGAAACGCGAGCCGAATTTTTCCTTTGTGGAATGGAAGCGCAATGAGATGAAGGTGGCGGAAGACTACTGCTGGCATGAAGCTGTTGGCTTGGATGTAATACTGTGTAATCTGATATAAATTTGTCGGCGTTTCTCTACAACGTCGGTAACTTTCTGGGCCCGCAACTGTATCATCTTTCAGGAAATATAAAATTTGAAATTGTGGCTGCGGGTGAAAGTTGTCGTCATGGAGTTGTGTGTTCTGAGATTGCGATCTGATACGCTTTGCTACGGTATGTGCGTGCGTGATGAATCCTTGACTTACTTCACTTATGTCTGTATTGCATTAATTACGCTGAGTCCTTATGACCTTCCAGCTCACTTAGCGTGTGAAGTGTCGTCGTGTAAGTCACTGCTCACAGATAGTGAGTTAAAACTTTGCACACATCAGCCCTTCAGCAAATACGTCAGTGCGATTTGTATTTCATACGATGGGGGCCCAGTTTTCAGACTAACACATCTATTATTCAACCAGAAATTTTGGCTGTCACCGCCACACTGTGCATGCGAGAAGTGAGGTACCATAGATTGCACTGCAGATTATTTGTCTTAAACTCTGATATGTGTTGACTTGCGCTGTAAATTGGACAAGAATATATGATGACATCGTGGGTGTCTACCCGTGTCGGAAAGTCTGTGTGTCGTAGTCAGTGCAGTGACTACGCTACGGGCTGGACGTTCCGGGGTTCTAATCCCACTGTTTTTAGCTTGTAAGTGCTATATGTAGCTGCTATATGTGAAAATTAGATGACGCTGGTTACTATTATTTCGGTAGGTTTGCTGAATTTTTGTCCTTCAGAAGGAAACCCGTATTTAACCTTTCAAAGCCTGCTGGATGCCTGATGTACCGCCAGGTTTAACTTTCACAGATTGTACGCACGTTCTGCCCACACCGTATTTATGTGTTTTGTGTGGATCTCAGGACAAACAGCGACTCTTGCCCTGTATAACATAAACTGATTGGTTTTTATAACCGAGATGAGAAATGTTTACTGCGCAGTATGAACTGAGTCTTTAAATAAAACAGTTTACCCTTGGTCTTCAAAGGGTTAAAGGTCTTGCCAGTTCTACGGTCGTTGTGATGTACTGGGAAAATGCTGTGCGAATGATATTTGGGATAAACAGGAAATATAGGCACTGCTTGGTGCTCATACTCATGAAGTATGTTTGAGAGTACAGCTTCTGTATTACCTGGTATGGATTTTCCTAACTCGAGGTATTCTTTTACGGACGGACTAAGAAAACCAGGTGGAAGTGTACTAGGTTCAGCCGCCGGCACGTTTCTGTCGTCCAGATTTTCTTCGAGGTCAGCCGGCGCACGAGTCTTCTTCACGCTGACCTTCAGCCCACCTGAAACACAGCACATACAGTGTTGCTGTACAAAGTGGCCTGCTTCTCGCGACGTTTTGAGATGAAGATTAACACGGCATTCTGAGATTGCGCTCTTCTGGGATATTACGCAGCGTAGACTGGTAATTCTGTACCGAAGTTTCGGGACAAACTACCGGTCCCATCTTCAAGGGTCAGGAAGTCCCAGAAGAACGCAGATCTCATGTACATCGCGACGGAAGCCTGAAATCACGCACAACACGACATTTTGTTTCCGTCTGAACGTAATTCTTGCTTTCGACAAGTTGTCTCTAAAGGTTCTGTTGCTTTTTCTGTGTGTGTCACAGAATTAGCTGCCCCAAATTTGTTTAGGGAAATTTGTGTTCCTGTGTTTTGAAGATGTTGTTAGAGCCCAGTTGTAGATCTTAATTAAAATGAACATCCCAACCTGGTCGCCGCTCACCCTCCCCCCCCCCCCCCCCCCCCGGTTGTGGTGCTTATATATTTTAGACGGAAAAGCTCAGGAGGGGTGTAGATCAGGGATGCACAAATCCCGGGCGCCAGGTCGCGGGGCGACTAACTATTGTACGGTGTCGCACAGTCTTTTTGTGACCATTATATGTAGCTTGTTTCACGTGATCCATCTGGTGCCTCGAACTTTGGCGTGAATCCTAGATTTTTGGGCAATATGTGGGCTCCTGGTCTAGATACAGATGTAAGGGAAATGTTAAACTGGGCCTTAAATAAACAGAGTGGAGGGTATGGACTGGATTTTTCCCATACCTGTGGTGAGGCCGATCCCAGTGGCCGCGCGGTCTAAGGCGTAGGTCTGCATCCGAGCGCTTGCTGGGATCGTGGGTTCGAACCCCACCGGGGGCGTGGATGTTTGTCTCTTGTGAGTGTCTGTGTTGTCAGGTAGAGATCTGTGCGACGGGCCGATCCCTCGTCCAGAGGAGTCCTACCGACTGTGGTGTGTGTCTGAGTGTGATCAAGTGCAAGTAAACACCCTCGACACCTACTGTAAGTAGAAGAGGTAAGGACTACGAAACCTGTGGTGGGCTGTTGTGAGCACGGTAATGAACCTGTGCGTTCCAGAAGGGGAAATTCTTGAGCGGCTTGTCATTTGCTTGACGCACGAGATAACGGATTGAAACCCTTGGAGAGCAGAATTGATATTTTGAGGAAGTATCGTTGAGTTGTCGAATTACGGCTTTGACGTGTTCATCCGTCTCCGGATTAACGGCAGAGTGATAAGTAGATAATGTTCACTCAAGTAGAAGAGCCGCATGCAGTGCGTAACAATGCGAATCCCCGATCTTACTGTCTGCAGTCAAGAGTGGTCGCAGAAATGTTTCATTTCCGTTCAAAAAGAAACGAAGTGATATTGCCGGCGTCTTGGTTTACTGCACTGAGGTTCCAAGGCCTCGGTGTTTGGAGCTGCTTTGGCGTGTATGTTAAGAGCCCTGGGGGACGCGAACAAGTTCCTCGTTTGATGTGGAAATATCTGCTGTTGTGGGAGTAGGGTTTTGGGTTTTCTCACTTCCATGGGTAGTCTCCTGTTTGATTTCAGCTTCGCACGAAGAGTTGATGCTCTTCTTGCAACAGCCAGTATAAAGCGTTTTCTTGTGATCTGAACTGCTGAGAGTTCAGCGTGAGCAGTGAAATGGGTGTGTGGCACTCATGGGGTAGGTGGAAGACACTTATGGTGAACGCCACTGTCCAACCAAAGTCCTAAAAAGTTATTGTCCACCCCTTCAGGCTTAATGAAAGGTGCTGTTGAACACCGAAGGGAAGGAGATAAACCCTGATTAAGGATAAGTGGAGTGGTGGACAGGAATTTGTAAGAATATGGCCCATTTTAGGGCCACTTTGGGCAGGGAAGTGAGAAAATATTTTTTTAATGGGCCAAAATATTTGGGCCCCTCCTAGGTGTTCTGATATTCTGAGGTGGATGGAGAGCACGCCGGAACTTCTGAAGCCGTTCTCACAAGAGGTTTTCTCCAGTAAATCCACTTTGACATGGAGGAACACCTATTTCCAGGTGCCTGACCCTGTGTACCAAGGTGGATGGCAAGGCGTTCGTAGTAGGCAGATGGTCGTGCCAGTTACGGTTCAAAAAGGAGATTTGTATTGGTCGATTTCCCGTACGATGTTTGACCCAGTGAGTCATCTGATCTGAATGTGCCGATATCCAGGAAGGGGAGGTGTCCAGTGGTGTCACTGTGCTTGTTAGGGTGTGTGCTGTTAAGGTAGTCCAAGAATTCCGTCAGTGTGTCCGATTCATGAATCGACATTGAGAAAGTTTTTATCAATGTAGCGAAGTCAACAGTGAGGTTTACAGGTTGATCCACAAAACTGGACGGCGCACAAGCCAGAAGCCTGGAGTCTGAACACACATACTGTGAACAACCTCGTAGTTTGTGAGTGTTCGCTCTGTTGTACACACTGGCACAGGCGTAACTTGGCTAATAACACTGGGGGTGGGGGGGAATCGACTATGGGTATTAGGAACTTCAATTTACGAAGGGCTGACGTTAACAAAGGGGGGGGGGGGAAGATCGGTTTCTTCCTTCTTTTTCTATCTTTGCACCACCCAAATCATCGTTTTCTATATTTATATTTTTTATTTGCCCCTCTTCAACTCATTAGCCAAAAAACTATTCTTAGGTAGAAAAATATTGCAGGGGCTTTGCCTTCCCTCCCCTTGCCCCCTACGTTACGCCAGTGCACACTGTCCAGTATATTGCATGTGACACTTCCAGGACGGTAGTTGATGGCTGTGTGGCAACGTCGTAGGTGACAAGAACTGTGAGCCCTGCTCCCACGGTAAAGGCGCGTTATCTGGTGCGTGAACACACAATTCTTGCAGGATCACAGACAGACATTCGTATGCACTTGTCTTGCAGTCACATTTGTTTCATTTCATTCGTTTATTCCGCAAGCGCGTGCATGTGTATTTCTTCGCGCTTTCTTGAATGGAAATCATAGGAACAGTTGTAACACACTGTGTACTTAGAAGTTTGTCAACTTCCGGGAACTAATTGTTGAGGGAGCCTTCAGGGCCTGCTTTATGATTGAAAGTGAAAGTCAGAGCGGCTAGGGACAACACACTTCTTTGTAGACCAGCCATCATCACTGTGCATTGAGACACCTTTAGATAGCTCAGACACTAAGTGCTGTTGTCACAGACACTGTCACATCGTTGCAGGGCCACTGTTATGGCACGAAGATTTGTTTGTAAGCCAAAATTTTCAGAAACTGGCCATCCAATTACCTAGATATTCAGTCATAAAGTAGCTACTATTTACCATCACCACAACTAGTTATATTATTTTATATAAATGTGCGGCTACATGTTTCAACCATTACGTGGTCATATTCAGGCCGTCCAAGCACGTGAAAGTCAAAATTACAAGTGCAAACGTAATTTTAAGTGTCGGCCTGAAGACGACCACGGAATGGCTGAAATATGTAGACGCACATTTGTATAATATAATATAATATAATATATAAGACAGCTGTGTCGATGGTAGGTAATAGCTGTTCTGTAATTCATGCAACACAACGGCATTTCTAAGATAAAAATTAGGTTCTCAATCATTAGCCTACCGGTAAAGGTGAA
The DNA here is from genome assembly GCA_013340265.1 of Coptotermes formosanus. Taxonomy (NCBI): domain Eukaryota; kingdom Metazoa; phylum Arthropoda; class Insecta; order Blattodea; family Rhinotermitidae; genus Coptotermes; species Coptotermes formosanus. The sequence continues at coordinate 171,864 of BLKM01011376.1, read as the reverse complement.
AGTCGTCCTGCAATTCATTAAGCACTACGCGGGGAGTATAGGTGTAGGTATAGCTCTTCCTGTACACCACCAGATGGAGGTGACTGGTCAGTTACACGGGCCGGCCGCTTTTCCCCAGTCTTTGAATAGTGACTGAGTGGTCTCCAAGCAGTGTAGAAAAAAAAATTTCCCTGCATCTCCGTCTCCCACCCTCTCATAGTCATTATACTGACTGAACTGCGTACTTGTTTGTAAGGATAAAATGCGTTCGTCCCTGTACACACCATAAAGGCGTATGTAGGCGTGGGGATGCAGCTCCACTTATTCTTAATCTCTGCACTAGCTGGAGGTGAGTGGCCAGCCTCACTCCCCGGCCACAAGGTAAAATAAGTTTGCGGAATATTACTGTAGTGTGTGGGTGCATATCTACCTGGGGTCAGAATTTGCACGCTAAGGGTTTCCGCGAAGGAGGAGAGGGGTGTGATTGCCAGAGAGGCTGTGCTACTGAACGGACTGTAATGGCAAGGGAAAGTGAGTGAGTGAGTGAGTGAGTGAGTCTTACGTGTTTTTGGATTTGGGAATGGCGTTCGAGGTCGTCTCGGCCAGCATCTTATTCCTTCTGATCCAGTTTAGAGGTTAGAAAGATCATCTTCCATCCTGGTGCGTGCCCATTTTGACGGTATTTAAAAATGTCGTGACCACACTGCGCCGGTGAGGTGTGACGCCGTCATCGCATGGTGACAGGCGTTTAAAGTGCGTAACCTGTTGGCATATTTGCAGAGATGATGTAATATCCAGTGACATCAGCATGGAACTCATATGATTTCGCCTGTTGTTATGTATGGGTTTGAAACGTGGTCCCTCACACTGGCCCGTAGCCAGGGAGGGTGCAAATGGGTGCAATGTACGCACTGCGAATTTGCAAAATATCAAAGACGAACGTCCTGATCAACCCGCTAAAAAGCGTCCTATACCCTAGCGTTTCCAAGCCTTGCCTCTGCTGGCTGACTCGCCGTGGTTTCAAAAATGGCACGATGTTATAGGGCGCATTATGTGGTTGACGTGTTGGTTTTGTGGTCCTGACAAAGGCACCCTTTACGCTTGTGCGTGCATAGTGTACGTATAATGGAGCTTTATGTACATATACAGTATAAACCAGGGCTGTGGAGTCGCAGTCGGAGTCGGAAGGAATTTTAGGTGGGGCCGGAGTCGGCAAAAATGTACCGACTCCAACTCGGACCTCAATCTAAAACCTTAACTAGATACTCCAACTCCAGAGCCCTGATAACTACAATAACCATTAGACTTATACTTCAATATAGGTTATAAGTCTAAACAGTAGCCTGATGATTCACGTGGTGGTGATGAAATGTCTTACAGGTTTACCATTATTAATACATATTGAGATTTTATGAAGGAGTCGGAAGTTTTGTGTACCGACTCCACAGCCCTGGCATAAACATATGTACATATATGCACCCGCAGTGGAAGCCGCAGCACCCACTGTTTTCATGGTCTGGCCACTGGCCTGCAGTCGTCTTCCATCCATAACCGAAATTACCAAGGTTCTTAATTCTCGCACGGCAGCCAAACGAAGCCCTCGTCACCTGAACTACGTACATGTCTACGAACTACTGTTGCTCGACTGGCTGAGGTGTCGCCCGTCTGGAGTGGTTCAGTGTCTGGTGCCAGGTAAGGCCCAGACGGAACCAACTGTAGGTCGCTTGCTTTTCAAAGGTCCTGTGTTAGCAGTACAAAGGTTGTAATATTTCATGTCGGGTGGTTCAAGGCCCTGTGGTAGTCGCGTGCACTGTGGGTTGGGACCGGGCGATAGACAATGGATTGGGCGTGGGAGACCGCAGCCTGCTGGCCCTGCTTGTGCACTTTCATTAAGAGGAAAGTAACGCAGCTGCTGCAAAACTGTTTGAATCATATTCAGCAACGCAGGCGATCCGCATCATGCCACGGCCCTTCGGAGAACGATACAGAGCCGTGTGTTAAGATTGCTTGTCTTCAGGTGTGATTAGAGAAAGCAGTGACCGCACGAGCAGAGCCCTTTGTGAGAAGCTGTTAGTCGCTTGTCTCTGCAAGGTGTTCCCTGTCTTTTAACGCAACCCGCGTGTGCATTACCGTCACCACCCGCTCTGTGTTTTCTGCCGCCCCAGGCAAAAAAATGTTGCACTCTCCACCCGCCCCCGCCCCCCGCCCGTCTGGTTTTTACCCACACTTGTCTGGACTTCACACCATCTATTTTGGAAAGCCCAAAATTTAGAAACATGCAAGGCAGGCAGTGTTCGTGTAACGTAACTTTGATGCGCGTTCGCGTAACCATTGTTGCCGTGGAAAAGCAATAAGCATTACATGTTAATGTGTCTGTAACCTTAGTTAGCCAGCATGCAAAGCGCATGCGCAGTATTATACTGGCATATGTGGCCTCTCCGGCTGTGCCATATTTTTAGCATTATGTCATAAACGGCACGATTTTAGGGAAAAAATCGAACATAAAATGTGTATTTTGATTTTCTCTGCAACTTTTGTCTGAAACATTTCTCATTCTAAGAACAATGCAGCGACATGTTATCATAAATTTACATGGGTCTTCATGTAACGTGCCCCTTATTCTTGTGAGATTTCAGTCAAACTTAAATTTGTAGGCAGATTTTCGAAAAATACTAAAATGTCAGTTTTCATAAACTCCATCGAATGGGAGCCGACAGACGGACGGACAGGGCAGACATGAGAAAACTAATAGTCGCCTTTGCAACTTGTCGAACGCACCTAATAATGTGAAATTAGGTGTCAGATATGTCAGTACGTACTTGCTAAACAAGTCGGAGTAAATAAGAGTCAGTTATGTACATAAGCCTACCCGGGTCCATAATAGTCAGCACTTATTATTATTATTATTATTATTATTATTATTATTATTATTATTACGTAAACTTCCTTTATCTTCAGTTTTTATTGTAATATCTATTTTTCATTTTCGTAGATTAGTTGGTGTACCTCCGCCATTACACAGCCCAAAACTGTTTCAAAGGCCCTTCAAAGTAGGTGACAGTGGAAGTGACCTCTCGCTGTTAATAGTTGGAGCCTTCCGTACAGACAAGACAAGGCTGCCTACCAGCTTTCCAATTCAGCACGCAAGTTTAAGGCATTTCCATGCAGTGCGACTTGGCTCAGTGTGCCTGCCTCAGTGCAGTGACTTGACACACTATTGTTTCGTCTGCAGCATGTTGACACTTGTTTGTGCAATAATTGTCGTCCAACTGAATTTTGATTTATGAAAGGAGTGAGTCAATACCATATCAAATATGTATGTCGTCTTTCAGATACGTGTTGTGACTTACTAATGCGACACATTGTCAGCTGCCTTTGCGTTGGGTAAAGTGTGGCCGTCGTTCTGTTGTGATGACAAAATAAAACAAGTTTCACCGTCCGTATAGTGAAGGTACAAAATATTGTGTAGACGTTGTACGGTTTGAGAATTCAGGTTTTATGAGATCTGACGCTGACGTGGTACTTCCATCTTCAGAATAAAGCAGTCCGAGAAGAATGGACTGTTGGACCGTTGAAGATGAAGGAACAGCGTGCCTTCGACACGTTACGAACCACACGTTCAGGGACAGATTTACATTCCAGAAGACCTGAATCCTCAGCAACACCTCTGTGATAACCTCAGATGTCGCGTTTTGCAGTTTTTTTCTTGGGTTACCCAACGACATTTTTTAACTGGAAAGTTTTGTGTAGCATCAAATGATAAGATGAATGTGGATGATCAACTGGGAAGAACACCAAACGCAGCAGTTGAGCCATGTTGTGAGAGATACATGCTTTACTAGTCGGCAAACCGCGAGAAGGTCTGTCAGCATGTCAGCATACCCGGTCTGTCAGCACATCTGGCGTATCAGCCTAGGCAGTCCCAGCATAGCCTGTCAGCGTAGCCGGTATTCGAACATGGGAACTTAGAATACGATGAAGAGGTACTACCCAACCAGCCAATACACTGCGACTTTCTGTATCTGACCTTAGTAATGTGTTATTGTTATCTCATTAACCCTTTAGATCCTTCTGGTAAATATATGTACCACCAGTGATAAGTCAAATATAACTACGTTCCGCCCACACAGTGTGCACGTATTTGTTTTGTATGGCTCTCAGAACGAACAGCGATTATTTCACTATACAGCCTTCACTGATTGGTTTGAGGGAGTGTTTACTGCGCGGTACGAACTGAATCTTTAAATACAATTTAGGTTAATCTTCCTCTTGTAACGCTTAAGCTGAATCCTCTGATAAGTTGGTAGCCGGTCAGACACACAGGAAGTCCCACAGCAGGCAAACTTGTTCGGACGGTACGCTTCCGGCTGCCAGTAGGTAACTGTCCGAGGCACCGACCGACTGACTATCCGGACTGAGGTTTCGCATGCTCTTCCTGGTCCCTCCAGGCAAACGCCGGCATTGCGCCTTAGGTTGTCCCACCGCCGTTCCAATGCGTTACTCACTCTTGGTCAGCCGCTGTGTGGCCCGCGTTACTGACAGCGTCCTTACGTAGATTACAAATAAAGTACATAAATGTTTCCTGCCTTTCACGGAACCGCAAAGTTAATCACCACGTTCACATGAACCCCTCCCCCCGTCCAGTGGGCTCTGAAGGGAGGCCGTGAACTTATTCTACAGCGTTTTTTATGTGTACTTTAATGCTGTCTTACCATCTTAATATTATACGTCTTCCGTGCAATTGATAAACATAAATAAGTTTGTAACCAACAAATTGCACTTAATTCCAAAACAGATAACATTCCTACGTGTTTCGGCTCTTATATGTAACCATCATCAGGGAGTATCAGATACTGAAAACAGCATACCGCCCTATTATACAGCTCTGTCACTCGCAAACGGTAGAATATATGATGCGAGTAAACCATGAGCTTTAAAGAATTAAAAACATCTATGTATAGTGTTATAAAAATTATGTTAAAATTGTAATACAAGACAGTTATTGAAATCTTCTGCATTCAGGCATCTTGCAATAGTGAAATCTCTTCGAGTGATATAGACTGATAAACCCTATGTATTGCCACTCTGTGTTTACACCATGAAGGATCACTGTGTACCGACACTATCGTGCTACTGATACTCCATGAAGAGTACAAACGATGGAGTTCCTAATTGTACAGATCCCTCCAGCTTTCCCGTGTTATTTTTTGTCCCAAGTAGTATGTGCGAAAGGGTAAACTTTTTCAAACACTACTTCAAGCTGGGAGTAGGTGTCAAATGTATAAATGTTTCTCTAGACGCACGCACATGCAGGTGCAAAAAGACTTACTGTGACATTACATACGAGATTGTGGCTGTATCGGCTGGTATGGAATAAACCATGCACCAAAAGTCACTGTGATTTAAACGTTGTTGAACTGGGAAATCTGTCCAAAGTAGGGGTTGCCAACCTCTTCTGAGCAATGGGAAACTAGGAGAAATTTACAGTTTTTAGTGGGCATCTATCCAAGAAAGAACACGAATTTGTATAACTAAGTTACTAGTAGCTTTGCCGCACATGTTCTCACTTCAAGACATTTTCCGAGACATTGTTCTCACACGTACTATCTCACAGAACGGTACCTGATGAATAATAAACTATTTATCCCAGAAAAACCACCATTGTTTACACTTGCACCCCTCACTTAAGATGATACAAGTGCACGGTCTAAACAGACACAACTAGTGAGTCTGTACATTATCATCATCGTCGTCGTCGTAAATTATCATGGTTATCATCATAATCGTCACCATCATCATCGAACTCTGCGCCGATTGGCGTGTAGAGCGGAAGTGACAGTGCGTTTTGTGATTATCGCCAAAAATGCAAAATTATTTATTTTTTTAAAAAATTAGTATGGAACTCGAAAGTCCTGCTGAGGCCACCAGGTGCCCACAGCACACAGCTGGCTGTCCCTGGTCTGCCCTGTAATACGTACACGTATTCTTATTCCAGACGGACATTGTCAGCCAACACGTGCCTGTCTGAAACAACCTGAAATGGTCCTCATTTTGGTCCTCAGACAAATCTTCCAAAATGTGACCCTCAACTGACGATCACGGCAGTTAATTCGGTTTATGTAACTACAGAAGGAGGTGTAATTAGGACACCTGTTGTAATGCACCGTGTTTTGTTAATTTTAACTGATTAAGTTACATAATATCCCTGATTCAAGGCTATGAATGAAGCTTGTAAATTGGACCGTTCTAGGCGCGTGTCTGGCGTCACATTACGTGACCAGACATGAAGTGGAGACCTCAGCTTCCTGTTTATCAGCTGCAGGATAATCTTGGCTGTGGGAAGGTTTCGCTTTGTCGTGTTAGCAGCACCAGTAAGCACTTGTAACACTGGAGAAGGCACTTTGGTTTAGCTTCATACGAAACACTTGGGTGCGAAATTTAGTGACGACAGCACATCAGTTTACGGCTTTCGTCAGCACATCAGAGTTGCCATTAAAAATTCAGTATTCAAGCTCGGCTGGTGGCTTATGTCTGCCTTTATTAAATTTTGTTAAATTTGTGAAATTAATTTTACTTTTCGCAGCTTTGCCCACTAGAATCGCCGAATTAAACACTGTATACATTAAACGGAACTGTCGGAAACAGTAAATTATGGTATCGCGCGTTATCGATGTGAATTGCCACGAGTGATTCGAACGTTCGAGCCGTCAGTGACGTCAGGTTTTAATCGCCGAAGTGACTTTAAAAACTGCGTACCTGCTCCAGCCAGCATCATATCCTGCGTCAACTGGGCAGTTTTTAACGCTTTCCACCTGAAATAATCCCACGTGGTTAAGCTTGTATTCCCGGCGAGCCATCTTCTTCCCCTCTAACCTAAAGCCTTGGCATTGCAAGGAGCGGCACAGTTAGCAGAATATCTGAAAATCCCATTTTGGATTTTTATTAATGTGGCCAGGTAGCAGGAAAGAAAAACGGTGAGCCACTTTGTTAGTGTAGATGTTTAAACATCACAGGGTAAGATCTAAAAGTAACCACAACTTAGCAACCAATTCACGATCATTATTGTTCTCACTGTTGAACTGTTTCGCCTGTTTGGCATTAAATGTCTTTTCACCTGATAATAAATCCGTCTGGAAAAGAAATGTTACAATGCTTTATGGACTGAGTAACGTTTCATGCTATCTGCCGTCACTTGTCACTTATATAACTTGCTACTTGCATTCCTCCCTTTATGTATGAATCACTTACCCCAGGAGCAGGCTAGCAGCTGGGCTAACAGGATGATAACTTGTAGAGTGTTCATCGTTTGTTGTGTTACCTCAGGAAGCCATAGCAGTAACTATGGACAGCTTCAGTCACTTTGATATAGAGAGAGTTGTATAGACAGAGACAAGCAGTCTTGGATTGGGGTCAAGCAAGCAATGGGCTGCAGCCTTAAGCTGAGGTGACGTCATTCCCCACCTCTCAATAGTAAGTCCCCCCTTCCATACTCCACTGTAACTAACAGAGGTCAGCAGGCCAAGAACTAGCCTGTACCTTGGCGCTTACCTACAGGAGAATATAAACATAAAACCTGACTTATGTTCTAACTAACATCTTCACAGGGCAATGAAATGGTACTTCAGTGTAACATTTTTGTAGCAGTAGTTGAACAAAGGCCATTTTTCTAATTGGGAGCATAAATGTATGTTTAAATTAATTGTTAAGTAATGTTCCTTTCAGAAACTGGCCTGAGGGTGATGATGCATCAGGGTTGGAGGAAATTAACGCAGTGAGGAGCTGCATTATTTGTACTCCTGGGTGATGAAGTCAAGACGAATGAGATGGGCCGGGCATTTGGCATGCTTTGGGCACAGGAGAGGTGCGTACAGGATTTGGGTTGGGAAACCTGAGGGAAGGGGACCACTTGGGAGGTGTGGGTCTAGATGGGGATAATATTAAAATGGATATTAAAGAAATGGCTTAGAAGGGTGTGGACTGGATTTATCTGGCTCAGGATAGGGATGAGTGGCAGGCTGTTGTGAACACAGTAATGAAACTTCCATTAAACGTGGGAATTTATCAACTAGCTGATAAATCAGTCTTTTCAAGGAGGACTGTGCTCCATGGAGTTGGTTGGATGTTTGGTTGGTTGGTTGGTTGGTTGGTAGGTCGGTCGGTCGGTCAGTCAGTCAGTCGGTTGGTTGGTTTGTTGGTTGGTTGGTTGGTTGGTTGGTTGGTTGGTTTAGGGCCGACTTTCCTGTTGGATAGGTTTCTAGTTCTATAGATGTGTTTGTTATTTTGTTTTTGTGAGGAACCCATACTTCTGGAAAATACAGTGTTCTCACAGTGGTGACCTTCAGCTTATTACTTAAACACTGTTTCTATGTGAATTAAATTTGTAGGTCATAACCTCAAGAAGTTCTTTGTGTGGCTGCCACATTATTGTTCTAAACTTACCAAAAAAGTGCACCAAAATGAAAGTTACAAATTTTTGAAAGAGTTATTGTGATGCATTATTTCAGATCCTAAATTGTGACTAATAATAATCCAACATCACCAATTTATGCTCTGTCATGTTCTTATTCATTGTGGTAAACTGAAAAATGCAGTCATACTCTATTATAATGTTATGAAAGGGAGTGAGTGTTTTGTGTCATTATAACTGAGGAGTGTAATATTATAGTTAACAATAACAAATTAATTGGGACTACAGAATATCTAACACTGTAAGCGAGGTGTCATATAAAATTATGTCATTACAAGTGGGTTCAGCTGTATAAGATCGTAGTGGCCTGTCACAGCATATGAGTCATAATAAGTGAACACATCACTGCTGTGCTTCATGATTTTAGGTATACGGCTTATGTGCAGTAATTACGACCATTACATTCATAAAGACAATGAATCTCACTTGTTACCATGTGTACCATATACTAAGTCAAGAAAGTACTGAGGCTGCCTTGTATGGTGGATGCCAGTAGGCACTGAATTTGAATGCTCATTTGAACTGAACTGCTATGGCCATACCCATATGGAAAGATTGTTTACCACTGAGTGTCACACACCTTTGTTCATTGTTATGCATAAACTTTCAATATATCAATCTTAAACATTACGATAAACAATTTATTTCTTTCAGAAAGTCAGAGATATTTTGATAGTACCTGCCGCCGGCAGCAAGTTAGCTCCAGTGGAACAAGAGGTGACACGTCACTTTGTATACCTCCATGGCCTGCTGCAGCTTTTGGAACAGAACTTGACGAGTGAACTGAAATGTGCCAAGACTGAAAGCTCACGTGCATTGGATTTGGTAGTGACTGAACTGAATGCAAACATTGAACATGTGCGTGAGTTGCTTCAAGAAGCAGTAGCTGCCAAAGATCCAGCCAACATAGACAAAGTCGAAGTGTCCTCGATTACTGAAAAACTTTTGGCAGTTGAGCAGCTTCCCATCCATCTTGTGGTTAGTGATGGAAGCAGTGCTGATACTTCAGTCAGGTGAATTCTTCTTTCTATTTTGTGATGCAGACTTTCATGCTAGTAAGTACTTGGTACCAGTTACTATGTTAGAACTATACCTGCATAACCACACGTCTTTCACATCTTTCACCACTGGGAAACTCAGAGGGACTCTTTTATCTCACTGCCGACTCTCGTTGTTATTGGCTTGTTGCAAGATGTATCTGCTTATTGTTTTCTGTAGCTCTGACAGACCAAAATTCATGCCACCTTCTTATATAAGTAACACATTTCCTTCTCCAAATCACTTCAGCATCCATCCGAAGCAAATTCAGTCACTCTGAAGATGGTGGCAGTGCGTTCACCTAAATTTCTGGAAAAAACATATTATCCTGCAGGTGTAACGACCCGTATAGCCATCAGTTGCTTAAGGACTAGTCACAAAGTGGTGTTTTTTATTTTAATATGTTCTTCAGGCAAGGAAACATGTAATATAATCTTATGCCTTTGTTCCTATTGAGTTCTGCTGGCAGAAGAGCCCAAGGAAGGTAATTTGTGTTCAGGCTGTCGCTCTTATGGAGTGTTATACAGCATAGGTTGGTAGTTGGTTACCAACATTTGGGGGCAGCCTACTGGTCCCATCTTCAAGGTCAAGCATCATACTTCTTGGGCTGCTTGACCCTTGAAGATGGGACTAATAAGCTGTCCCAGAACATCAGTAACTTCCAACCTATCCTGTGCCACATCCCACAAGACTGATGACCTTAACTACACTGTGGCAGAACCCTGAAATCTTGCATGCTTTGTGTCACATTGCATTCAAGATTTTTCCCCAGTCTGTAGTCACACAGATTTGTGTCCACTAGCTGCAGATCTCAAAGTCTGAGTTCAAGAATTTACAGTTTCCCACACTATGAGTGAGGAAGATTTTGGGCATGTGTTGTGCTCATTCATAGATGCAGTCACACACAGGCTTTGTTGTGACTAATTTTGCGGTAAACACAGAATTAGAACTGTTTCGTCAGTATAGCCATTTTTCTCCGGCTTTCGTGCCTGTTCGTTGTTTGTAACCATCATGGCTATCTTCCTCAACCCTTTGTAACCTCAGCAGTTAATGCAATATTACACAGTAACCAAATAACCAACGTAATCTTAATCATCCAAGAACAAGAAATTCTGAATCCTGTGGTGCTGTGGGTCTTGTGGTCAGATTTTAACTCAGAGCTAATGATGTTAGTATATGTGCTTATGGTCAGTCTGATGTGACTATACGTTTTTGCATTTTGGGGTTAATAACACAACCCATATCACCAAACTGAGGTCTGTGTTAGTGCCAGACATATTTCTATGTCTCACCTGAGTGAAGTTAGATGTTGACGTATCCCCATTTGTGAAACAGAAATAAGGGTAAATATGACATAGTAGGTCATTTGCATTAAAACATTTGGAAAATAAATGTATCTGGGAGATGGGGTGTTTTAGATATTTTGTACAAAACTGTGATTTTACCCATTGTTTTGCAAAGGTGTGAAACTTGTTCTGTCACTTTAAGGGAAGAATAAATATTGAGTAAAGTATTGAAAAAGAAATTGCTTTGGAGACAGCCTAAAAGGTAAAGTTACTGGGAATTAGACATAATTGTTTGTAATTTCTACTGTTAAAGGTTGAGATGTGCAGGTTGTGTAACACATGGGAGAAACAAGAAATACATGCAAAATTTTATTTGGGACACCTTGTGGAAAGAAAGTCCTGTGGAAATTGAGATGAGGATGTGGGAATAATTTTATAACTGGTTCTTAAGTAAACAGGCCATTAACAAGTGCTGTATTAATTGGTGGCCTCTATACTAAAGTGACATTGCTGAACCTTTGGCTTTAAAACAGCGAAGTCCCTGAATGATAGTCTATGTGGCGTTTCTGGTGTACAAAGTGGCACTGGGGCAGTTCCGCCCCTCGTCAATGTTATTATACCAATGCTCCACACTTGTATTTTATTCATCTACCATCAGTGCTGTGTAATCTTTGCAATTGACAGTGTCATTACAGAGATCACTTCTGTGTCTGTTCTGAATGGCTAATGCCTGTTGAATGCTCAGGGAGCAACCTGTACCGTACTCTTCTTCTCAGACTGCATGACCCTGAAGATGAAAGGCACTATGATACATTATAACGTCGGGAACTGTTTACCCAGCGACACAGCATAACATCCCAGAAGACTTGGATCTTGAGCAGCACTACTCTGAGAACCACAGACCTCATAAGCTGTACCAAATTCAGTTCCTCAGTGTTATTTATTGTATTGTTCTAATTGAATTCATGCTTTGCTGACCAAAATACTCTGCTTGTATGTGCTAGCTCTGTGATTTCGCACATTTTGCTCATCATATATGGAGCAGTAAAGGATGATGCAGCATGTTGTTAAATTAATTTGAGTTGACAGCTGATTTTTGTTTGTGCAACATATATTTTAGTGATGTTTCATTGTATTTGAAATTTTCAGATTTGTTGTGGATGAATCATTTTTGGCTCAGGTAGAAGACCACTGCCACTTGGAGATACGTACTGCAAGTTCGTACTCCCTTGTGAAATCTGAGGACCTGCCATCTGATTTTGTTTTAGACCCAATTGATGAGGACTCTGAAAGTGGTAGGTTTAGTTGTTTATATTTGTGGAGTGTTTGCATAATACAGTAGAGTCTGAATATTTGGGATTTCAACCCTTTGCCATAACCCATTTTAATGTCATTGTTTCAACTTCTGTGACTGGTTCTGACAAATTGGGACAAGAACACATGGATGGTGAGTTGGCTTCTTGATTCTCCTGCTGTTGCACAGATCACTCTCAGCTCAGGCAAGCTCTGTGGATAAGATATCTGACGTGTTACAACTGGCATACGTACACTGCCAACTACTTGTATCGTGTACTTCGACCATTACGCAAATACAAAAGCAGATTCCTAACATACAGCTCCAAGGTCAACAACGTACAAGCACTGATACTGGGGGTTTAGAAGGAAAGCTGAAACATGTACATACTAAATTCAGTAAAGAGTTATATTTCATGGATCTAAAAGTCTTTATACCACAATATAAGCTGTATTTATAAGCCAGCCATGCTGTTCATATCCACCACACACCTATGCATCACTGAGCAGCTTCATTTCTTCGATCTACAGGGTGCATGAGCTACAATATTAATGAAAAGAAGTTAAATATTCTTGTTTTAACTAATTTTAATCATTTTATTGTTCCATTTTTGGGAATAATATTTTATTAGTGGATGTACACATTAGATGTGAAGGAGAGCCCTCTACATAACAGCTCCTTTTATGCAATTGTAAATTAACTACCTGATGATGGCCAGAGGACAGGCTGAAACATGTTGTAGCGAATAAAGTAGAATAAAAAGCTAGTTCCTGAAGTTGTGTGTCTTGGAGCATATGATTAATCTGTCATCAAATGAATTTGATTTATTTTATGGTTTATTCAATGAATCTCTCCTTTGGTCATTTTATATAGTTTATGCTTCCAGAAAAGTGGTTGTCTTTAACAAGAAATAAATATTCATGCTTTTATGCTTTTTGAGGTTATTCTGTATTTTTATTACTGGTATTTTATAAGTTCTTAGGGTGAAATAGGCGTTTAACATTGAAAATGGATTCCAACATTCATGACAGTTTTATCACTCCTAATTGACCACGAACATTGGCTGTACTGTACGTTAAGCTTATGAAATTTTTTAGTGTGGTTAATTTTTGTTACCATAATTATCACTGTCATTGTTGCTGTTTTTATTGTTTACTGGTGTACAACTTTGCATAGTATAGATGTGTACAACTTTGTGTAATATAGATGCAGTGATGTCATTGAGTTCCCGCACATCATCATTGTCTGCCATTAGTGAGGCCATGTTGCCACGCATAGAACAGGCAGAGCCAAACCAGAAAGTTCACATGATAAACAATGCTGCAACTGTAAGGGCTTCAAGCAGTATTGTCAAAGGTAAACATGAAGGACATACTCTGGAACATTACCAACTGTGATGCTGACAACCTCCAGGGTTTGTGCTTGTGTTGTGTTTGTATTTTCAGCACATAGGACAAAAGATGGAAAATGTTATGGTTATGTGCTTCAGTTATTGCCATTGATTGCTAACAAGTTTTTATGTCGGGATATACCTGAAACTTTTCTATATTCTGCAGAGGAAGCAATGTCTGTAGTATATGTAACTAACTTATAATAACCAACCAAATGTACAATATGTAAATGTAAGTATATATTTAAAATTTAAAACATAATATCTCCAACATGTTTTGACTCTATGAGTGATCATCAGGGGGAATATACATCAAATAGATATGTTGAAGCATGTTGGAGCTTTATGTTTTAAATTTTAAATGTAAACTTGCATTGACATATTATGCATTTGGTTGGTTATTATAATATAGTTTATTCAATAATACATTGAATAAATAATATTATAGTTCTGTAATGTCATAACAAGAAGAGTGCTAACCGTATTAGGAGGTTGTGGAAGTGGCTTATGACACAGCTTTCTTTCAGATGCTTTGATCTATACAGGTAGGCTAGTAAGGATTAAAACCAGAAGTTGCACATTTCATTTGTGACAGATATAAATGAACAGACTGTATCCATTTTGCAGTTTATAGTTTGTGTATCCAGTGCTTTTACCCTCTGCAGGTAGCTCGCACATTGTGACAGTGAGCCACATTCGTGATCCATCAGACTTTTATGTCCAGCGAGTTGCAGATGCTGGAACACTTCTGAATCTGTGCAAGCAACTTCACAGACATGTGCAGACCTTCAAGACAGTGCCAAAGTCTGTACAAAAGGGTAAATATAATGCACTTGTGTTGGTCTAACACAGTCATTTACAAACTGTATTTGACAGCCATGTGATTCCGTGAGAGATTTTCCAAGTGTCTGGTGGACTTCAGTACAGTCACTTCTCTATTTGTCCTACAAATGTAGCTGACTGTTTCCTCACCGTCATTCTAACCAACTCCATGCAGCAGAATTCTTGAGAATCTTGTAGTTAATTGTTGTGGGACCTGATGGTCCATTACGACATTCACAACAATTCACCATCAGTCCTGATCCAGAGTCACCCACAATGTCATTCTACTTCTGTAAGATCCAGTATGATCCTCCCATCTGTGCCTAGCTCTCCAAAGTAATATCTTGAAGATTTTTCAGGAAAAATTTTATATTTTTTATCTTCCTCCCTGTTTCAATCAGCACGTGTGTAGTAACCAAGTCATGGTTGTATAAACATTACATTTAGTGTGGAGGGAATCCCAAGACTAAAATTTGGGTTGAATGGGAAGTTTAGAAATTGATTTGTTGTTATGTAAATGTCTTTAATGTTCTTACATAATCTGTATAAATTAATGTCCTTACGTACACACCTTAATCAACTAATTCCATTGGTTCATGCTATGGTCATATCAGTTTTCAACATACTGTTGCATTTTCTGCATTATGCTGATACTCACTGCTTTGGCTTCTCCTGTTATTGACGTTGATTTTGTGTTTCAGATGATCTGTATGTAGTGCAATATCAGGTAGACAGAAAGTGGTACCGAGCACGGGTTCGAAGTATACTGCCTTCCTGTGAAAAAACAAACGAAGTACTAGTGGATGTTGTCTATATTGATTATGGGAACACTGAAATTATTTCATGTACAAAGTGAGCACAGTACATTCATTGTTCTTTTACTATATACTTTGCTGAAATGTGGATTGAGTGCTTTGTAGTTTATTTAACCTCTTGGGTGGGGCAGGCTGTGTATGCGGCCACACATGGTGCCTGTCTTAGCAGAGAAGGCATTGTATGCCATACTCTAACTTGATAGTTTTCTGCTGGGTTGTGTAGTGCACGAAAGGTATGAAATTTTGACGGCAGCATGTGCCATATGTTGGAATTTTTTTTAATTTGATCCTTCCCATACTAATTTCATATCTTTAATCACAGATGTTGACTGCCTGTTGACTAAGTGCAAAATTGATCCAGGTGTGGAACAGTGTATATTCTGTGTTAGATAGGTTTTAATTCATGCACAGATGAATAAGTTCGGTATCATACATTTTCCATGCGATACGTATTGTAAGATTGTAGGTATTACCAACTAATTGCATTAGTTAACATATATAAGATTGCTACACTGACACATTCGGCTATAGATGTTAGCCACCTTCAGGGAGTATTCCCAGAAGGTGGCTAAGATCAATAACCAAAACATGTTGGAGTAATAATCATATATGTTAACTAGTGCACTAGGTTGGTAATAAATATAGTCTTAGGAATAAGTTTGTTTCCTGATTTCAAAGGGAAGTAAGAATGTCTAGAAAACATTTGCACAGTGACTTCTTGTACGTCACATTTCTTACCACAGTGAAGAGTCTCACTTGTTTACTCATGTTAGCATATATGCAGTAACTCTTAAGTTGTATAACAAAATGTCTGCCTCATGGCTGCATGTGTGATAGTCGGGCCAAAGCATCCAGTACTATCCAGTATTGATACTCAAATATTGAGCTATGATTTCAAAAATTAAAACCTTCTGTGGTACATACCCCATTTTGTGGGTGCCAATTTCAGGGAAAAGTGTGTGTGTGTGTGTGTGTGTGTGTGTGTGTGTGTGTGTGTGAGTGAGTGAGAGAGAGAGAGAGTGAGTGAGTGAGTGAGTGAGTGAGTGAGTGAGTAAACACTGCAGACTCCACTCACAAAGGAGGGTAGTTAGTAATGATGGTCTGGTTACACTAGAGTAGTGAATACATGTTTATTGTTTTACATAGACTTCATTGCCTTCCACGAAGATGGGCCAACACCCCAGCCATGGCATTACACTGCTCACTGTTTGGATTGATTTCGTGTAATGGCAAGTGGTCTCAGGAAGCTGTGAAAATCTTTGCAACAATGGTCAATGGGTAAGTGGTTTAGGTGCATGCTGTTATAGGACTGGAATTGTGTTTGAATCCACACCATTGTGTTTTGTATTATGTATGTATTTCATCGAACATGTAACTGTCTTGTGTAGAAGGTCATTACAAACAACAATAAATGGAACAGCCAGTGATACATAGTGGTAATAACTACGGTAATCCCTCAGTATACATGCGGTCAGTTACTGTTGCTTATATAAGGTGCACAAATTCATACTGTACCTCTTATTCAATTTATGAGCCAATTTACAATTGTATAAGATCCTTCCTCTCACATGCCATGCATTGTTCCCAGCCCCTTTTCTCAGCCGATGTCAGTTCCTGATGACCCACCAAATGCCAGCACTGAATATGTGTTTGTTTGTGTTAGAGTTATAGTTACAGTAAGGATCATCGTGCCTAATATGTATGCATTTTGTATACAATTTTAATAATGTAACTGTTGTTTAAGCATAGGCCAATGACTACAAATATAATTTATATGCAGTAATTGATCATTAGTTTTACTTTATTTACACTTACATACTGTTACTTGTTGTATTAAGGTGAACTTTGTAAGTTTATAGAGAAATGTTTGATCACTGGAACCACTTAAAATTTATAACATGGGAAGTAATGGGAAATTAACTTTAATTTTGTGAGTTTTCACCTTACACGCAGTTTCTGAGAAACGAATTAAGCTCATAAAACAAGGGCTAACTGTGCTGAGTTATTGGCATTGACATGTTATGCTTCCAGTTATAATGTGAAGATGGTTGTGATGGACCACACTGCTGACACATACCAGGTGGATTTATGCCAGATTCATGGAAATGCCCAGGATAATGATGTTCCTGTATCTGTTCGAGATGCCCTGGTGTTCCTAGAATACGCTTGCTTTGTAGCTGAAACAAAACCAAAGGTAAGAAAATTTATGTTTCCTTTTCTTGGTATATAAAACATGAGAATTAAAGAGTCCTATTTGCAGTTATTCTGCTGTATGTTTTCATTCCATCCTGTACATGTACTCTGATAATGCAAAAAGTAGGATAAAGTGTGCTTCAGTTTGTACGAATACAAGTAGAATTAGAATGGACTTGGTGGGTGTACAAGTGCCCATGTACCATGGCCAGTAATGTTCTCGATCAGCGGTTCTGCACCTTGAATAAACTGTGTTAGTCTCTTCATTGGTATCTTACGATAGTAGGGTTTAACATATGCACTGTGAACAGCAAGAAATAATACATCTGAAGTGCCATAGCTTTTAAATTACCAAGTACAAATTCACAGAGGTAAGCGATGAGGGAAGGATAAAGCTGTAAATATGAGTGGAGTTATTGCACTGAGGAATTCTTGCAACCTCCCTGTATAATGACAGATTTTCTCCTCCAAGTCACTTCAGAATCCACCTGAACAAAACTGTCATCCTGGAGGCAGGCAGGACATTGCTACAAAACGCTGCAACAAACTTCAGTATCCTATGTAGTGTGATGATCCAAGAGACTTATTTGGGCAATGCGCATCATGAAAGCCTGGAAACATATATAGGTTTATACCACTGTGATGTGTGAAGTAAATAACAGTCCTTTTTATTGTTGACTGCAGGCTTCTGTTCCTGAAGGAAGTGCAAAATTCTTCAAGGAAGGAGATTTTAAAAAGGGAGACATAGAAGATGTTGTTGTGAGCCATATTGAATCACCTCATAGTTTCTACATTCAAAGGGTATGCATTTCATCACAAGTGTTAGAAATTACTGTACTCTCACAGTTCCTATAGATGCTTTCTTTACCTGTAAATTTTACAGTACAAGCTGAAATGTGTGTAGTATAAGGTCTTCCTGTATTTCCTCTTTTTCTTTTTTCTTTTTACTTTTTCTCTCTCTCCTGCCCCCCCCACCCCGCATTGGGTCCCATTACTAGGAGACTGTGAAGTATGCATAATGCAGAGTGGTCTTCGTAGTGCTGCACTCCTGTGGCAGAAATAACTTATAAAAGTGCTGCTAACATACTTTTATTTTGTGTATTGTGAAGTAGTATATGCTATTTACAGTGCATTTCTATAAATATACACTTCATCAGACGGTATTTCATACAGTTGTTACATATATTACAGTTATGTTGTACATGTACCACTTTTCCAAACAACCCTAATGAATCAAAATGCCATTCGGGAAGAAACCAAGAGCACATTGAAGTCAGAGAATGCTTGCCATCATTCGGTGCAGAATCTTTTGTCTTCCAGGTTGCTATACAAAAATATAAATACTAAGATATACAGAACTATAATTTTGCCTGTTGTTTTGTATGGATGTGGAACTTGGTAACTTACATTGAAGAAGGAACATAGGCTGAGGGTGTTCGAGAATAGGGTGCTGAGGAGGATATTCGGGCCTAAGAGGGACGAGGTAACACAGGAGTGGAGAAGACTACATAACAAGGACCTTTATGATCTGTACCCACCAAATATTATTCGGGTGATCAAATCAAGAAGAGTGAGATGGGAAGGGCAGGTAGCACATATGGAGAAAAGGAGAGATGCATACACGAACTTGATGGTGAGACTTAATGGAAAGAGGCCACTTGGAAGACACAGGCATAGATGGGAGGATAATATTAAAATGGATCTTCAAGATGTGGCATGGGGAGCATGGACTGGATTGATGTGGCTCAGAATAGGGACAGGTAGCCGGTTCTTGTGAATGCAGCAGTGAACATCTGGGTTCCATAAAATGCAGGGAATTTTTTGACTAGCTGAGAACCTGTTAGCTTTTCAAGAAGGGTTTTGCTGCATGGAGTTAGTTAATTAGTTACTTGGTTGGTTAGTTGGTTGGTTGGTTGGTTATGTACCACTTTTCCGTATGGTAGGACATTTTCAGGATTAGGAATAACATCCAGTTAGAGTGTTATGTGAAAGTGAGGTTTGCACTGGGGTAACACAAACCACAATTTAATTCAGTGTATTTAGTCGAGGCTTGTTTCAGTATATTTGGAGTTATAGCTGCATGGCAGATTGTGTTTCGTGAAGTGTATGCTGTTTGTTTGCCAGCTAGGAGAACATGCTCGCTATCTGACCTCTGTAATGAAGGATATGAATGTGGAATACACAAATGCTGGAAACAAGGGACTTATCTATACACCTTACAGTGGTAAGTTGTGATAGTGTAAATATGTTGTCTGTCTGAGTTTGTAGTCTTTAACAGTAATATGTGAGAACTGTAAAAATTGTTTTGGGTTATAGGAGTATGTTCAGAAAGAAACATCTGATATTGAGAGTAACTCGCTGTTTCTGTTTGTGTTATGTAAACAAAAGGGCTAGAAAGATTGTATTTACTGTATGGCTGCCTTAGCTTCACCTCTGAATGTTTAATTCATTATTTTATATGCAGGAATGCCGTGTGCAGCACAGTATACTATAGATAATAAGTGGTATCGAGCCAAGATAGTAGATCTTCCAGGTAAAAAAATGGTGGAAGTGTTCTATGTGGACTATGGCAATCAAGAAGTGATGGCCTGGAATCGGATTCGAAAAATACAAACAAGATTCCTGCGTATAGCTGCACAGGTAAATGACCTTTTGAATCTTTGTTAGTACACCTTTCCTAAAACAAAGAATACAGGTTAAATTTATTAAATTTATCAGAAAAACAGATTGCTGGAAATTGTATTTTGTCAAATTGTTGGAGGGCCACACAAAAATTGGCATCATTGTTAAGAGTTTCTGTTGAGAAATACCAGTAAGTTTCATTGTGTGTAGAATGCTCATCCTTATATGTATGCAATTTTTTAGTAGAAATGGATAGTAACAAAACAATATTTGAAACCTTGAAATATAAAATTATGATTGATAGTGTGATGAGTGTTGACTTCATGATTGCTTGGGCATAGGTACTGTGGTTTTGGATGGCGTGGCTGCTACTGGGGCGCTATTCTATGCCTTTTGTAATTCAAGTTTGTAAAATTATTCATTTTGCCATTTTTTTAATTTCTGTTTAATGCCACTATTTCTTTAATAATCAGTGCATTGTCTCCATATTCCTGTGTCGTCTCTTGCTACATAAACATTTTGCAATTGCCAAGTATTTGTGATGTGTAAAATTAAATGAGTAGCAAAGTATCTTGCAGTTTAAATTATAGATAATGGATAAATGAAAACATCTTCACAAGATGTTAGGTTCACAAAGCAGTGTTGCTGAAGATTCAAATCTTCTGGGATGTTAGGCCATGTTTTTGAGCCAACAGTTCTTAATTTTTTGAGGGACTGTAGTGCCTTCATCTTCAGGATCACTCATTCGAATAAGACTGGTTGACCCTGAAGACGCCCTACAGCCTGTTGAAATGTGAGGAACTAGTGTCCCAATGCCACTGCATCTCATCCCAGAAGACTTAGATCTTGAGCACGTCTTGTCTACTGGGTAGGATGAGGTTTTGAAGGTGTGAGTTATCATGTAGGTTTACTCGTACTTTTTTTAAATTGCACCTGGGCAGCTAGGAAGTTTAATAGTGCATGATCAGATGTCAGTTGAAAGCTGTGACCTGGGATCAGTGGTGGTTTGGTGATAGAAACTGACATGTCCGTGTTTGTGATGTACTGTAGTACATATCAGCACAGAAAACGCAGGGACTGAAACCCAACAGACAGTTTGAAATGCACAAAGATGCCAATATTAAAATTCATATGCAAGAAAGGAGGCAAATCTTTAAGGCTGATACTGTTATGGCATAAAGAGCATTTAATTTTTCCTGTTCACATAACTGAATTAAAAGATGAAAATTGAAAGAATTATTTGCTTGTAAATACGTGTATCCAGTAAGACAGATTCATAATGATTTCTAACAATAATTCATTGTGCTGTCATGTCATCTAAGAGTGATGACACTAATCAAAGGGTGTTGTTTTTAGCACAATGCCAAGTAAAATAATGTTGGATTCTGTGACATATTTGTGGATGGTTCACATGCACTGTTACTTGTTGTCCTTGGAACGGTGATAGACATGAACTTGAGTAGATTTTTCTTGGAATACTACCATTTCTTGTGGCTCAATTTCAGTGGGTTTAAAACTTGCATAAAGTGTTTTGGTGGGGAAGCCTGAATGAAAGACACCACTTCAAGGATAGGATCATAAAGATATTTTAAGAGAGTGGGAGGGCAATGACTGGGTTCAGCTGGCGGCAAAGGGCAGGGACATGTGGCAAGTTGTTGTGAACAAAGTTTTGAACCTTTGGGTTCCATAAGGTGGGGGGAGATTTTTTGACTGGCTGAGGAACTGTTAGCTTCTCAATAAGGAGTGCTCCATGAATTTAGTTATAACTTGCCATTGAATTGAAAATATGTTTTACACTCAGCAGAAAGGGGGAGCACCAGTCGTGCAGCTGTACAGAAACATTTTGGGCATAACATAGTTTGTGAAGAGATTACACAATCTCATTATTATTCATCTTAGAAACTGTAGCAGAATTTGTATTTTACTGTCCTAATAAACATGACTATTCAAAAAGAATCTCATCATAGACTACCAAGTTTTCTGTTTTGATTTGCTAAAGGTATTACATTTTGTAGGCCGTCCATTGTTCCTTGAGTGACATTGTACCAACATACCAACAGTGGGTACCTGCTGTAAGGGAGTACCTGATAAAGGAAACAGCCAAGAAGGTCCTGCGCCTGTATGTAGACGAGGTGCAGAGGCAGCAGCTGAAGGTGACATTGTATGACTCACAGGCTGATGTTGATATCTGTATCAATGCTCTGCTTGTTAGAGAAGGTTATGCCACCAGTGTAGGACTGAGGTAAGCTTTCTTTGCGTGATTGCAGGCTTCTGCCACAGAGTGAATGAGATATGCCCTCTTTTGGGTTTTTACACAGTGTAGAATGGTAGTTTGGTACCAACATGTCAGGAGAACATACCCATCCAGAAATGTCGGTAAGAAACTACCATTCTGCACTGCATGAAATCCCAAAAGTATGCAGATCTGAAGCTTTCAGTATTAAAAGAGAAGTAAACTGTATGTGGGCTGTGAAGTGTTACAGGCTACTGAAACTTGACATGCTGTATTCTATGCACCTGAAACTTGGTACACATCAGTGGTACAGAATGCACTCACAGTGAGATAACTTTATCTGAGGTTAGCATGTGACATTGAAGTTGCATATATACAAAGTGCACTTTTATGCATCACATGCCACGAACAAATACATTTTCATTAGGTACAAAAATAGAACTACTTAAAATTCATCTAATCCAGCTACATGTGATAGTTTATGTTCTAAGTCCTTGACAGTAGTTCACATATACATAACCCAGTATATTTCATCCCTCCTTAGGGTGATTTTGAAAGGTGTCTAAAGAGACAACTAACCATAATGTATTGTTGTATTGTCAGCTCTAGTGCAGTTCAGTTGTTGAGGCCTTTCATTACTTTTTTGCAATTGAAATTATCAAGCTATAAGAAACCTGTTGTCTATTAGGAGCAAAAAATTTGTGCATCATGTTGTAGTTCTTATAATCAACACACCCAGAGGCACAGTGTCACATTGCGGAAGATCTGGGTGCTCAGCAACGCCATTGCAGGAACTCCAAATCTCATGGGTACAGATAAATTTGCACTTTTTTAATGCAACAAATCAGGCTGTAAAAATTAAAATGCAATATGGGATCACTATCCATTAGTTATTCAGTAAATGTTGTTATGATGATCGCATTTCCAGGACTGAAATAAAAGTAAAGAGTGGACGTTGTACGAAAAACATAACTGTGCCTTGTTTTCCAGTTCCAGTTTGGTGGAGTATCATAAACTGGATGGTTTGCCACCACCTCCATCAGCAAGTAGCACGAAGGTAAGTAAAGAATGTGCTATATTCTTGTGGAATAAAGTGATGTGCTGAAGGCTGATCTCCCTGACACTCAGATATGTAACTCCTAATTACTTTTAGATTGTAATGTACAGTGAACTCGCTTACAACATCATGAAAGGGACTGAATATTTTGTGTCATCATAAATGAGTGTTGATATAACCGAGTAGTATAATGTTATGGTTAACTGTGATGAATTAATTGGTGTCATAGAAAATGTGACTGTATAGGCAAGGTGTCATGTAACCCAATGTCATTATAACCACGTTCAACTCTATTTGATTCAGTGCTTACACAAAACCGTGGAAAAGAAGTGTGGTCAGTGATTATTGAAAATTGTGATGAATAAGAGCAGTGAGCACTTTTGAGTTTTTAGGTCTTTGCATCAGTGTAGCTGAGAACTTCGTCTCTTGGAATGTGGTGCTTTGTCACTAGGTAATTACTTAATGACATTTCAAGGCAACATAGTAGTCTCATTGTGAAGGGTTGAAATGTGCAAGAAGAATTGTTCGTGGATATCCTTACCCAGTGATGCAGTGGCATATCCTAGAACAGTGGAGTCCTTAGCCAGCAACTGCTGATATCCAATGTTGAATTGGCACAGGAAAGTATTTCACCCTCAAGAAGTAGTTTCTTTTCCTAATGTACCATAAAACTATAATCTGGCCTGTTCTTACATAATTATGTATATTACAGTTACATTGTATGGTATGTTCGTGAGTAATTTTTATTCAGATCAGTTCAGTTGTAAGACCTAACAGTCGTACTTAGGGGTGTAAACATGTTTTTGGCCATTAACCTAAAAGAAAATATCTTTGTTACATGATATAGAATTTATACGATACCTGTGTTACGTGTTGGACATTGTTAGCATAAAACCCCCTGACGTGGCAGCATAACCTGTGAATTCTGCAGTACCAAAAGCATTATCAAACCTCATAGCCACACGGCTGTTTCTGCTGGATTTACACGACATTACATGTGTCTTGATGATGGAGTTAGACATCATGCACAAATGAAATGCACTGTTTCAGTGCCAATCCAAAGCTGCATATTGCCTTTCTTCTTTGTTGTGTTTACCAGTGTTAATATTTACAGCAAACACAACTGAAATTAAAGAAGAAAGCAGGTGCAAACATAAAGCCACAGCATGCAGGTGGTGCTGGAGACATAGCTGTATCTACACATAGTGAAGTAGCTGCATGTGAGAGTGTGCAGGATCTCTTTCGCCTGGAAGTGAAGATCCTGAGTTGCCCATCACCTAGCTGCATCTATGTGGCCCTCCTTGTTCAAGAGGAGCAGATAAATAAGTAAGTAGTGTCGGGATAAGAGATGTTTTTTCTGTTATACGTAACCTGTCAACTGTTTTATTATTACAGTGACTGCGCTACATACTGGATGACCAAGGAATCATGGCTCAATTCCCAGCACAGGCAAGAGATTTTTCTGTTCCCCCAAATATCCAGACTACCTCTGGGGCATGATGTTGACCACTCAACTCCATCTAGTGCTGAGGTTGAGAATGAGTGGGGCTATACCTCAGCTCCCCACCATCTGCCTTCATTGACATGCAGAGACAACTTTTACTGTTACACTTGTGTCTCAGTTGGTGCTGGAGTATTTTCACACTTGTGTTGCTTCATGGGACAAGGTCCTTTTTCAAAATTTAATGACGGCTTGGCCAGTGAAGAAGTTCCTTAACTTTTATAGAACCCAAAGGTTTATTACCGTTTTCACAGGAGACCACTGCTGGTCCCTGTCCACAGCCAAGACTGTGTGATGTAGATAGTTTAAAAGGGTCTTTTGTGTCCTGTTGCATTTAAAGACGTAAAAGGTTATTGAACATTCTGAAATTTGAGGTTCTTATGATGGTGGCTGTCTTCTGGGATATTTCACTGTGTAATGTTGTAGGTCTGTACCTCTGTTTCAGAGGAATATACAGCTTAAACCTTCATCTGTCAAAAACACTAGCAAATTTCTACCAGACTACATGGCATCACTTCCCAGAATACGGTGCTTTTGTTAGTGAGCAGTGATATTAAGATGAATACACGTCAGTATTTAAAATGTGTATTTCTATCTGATCAAAAATAACAAGAAGTTCTGAGTAGAACTTATAAAGCCTACTCCCATGTTATGCAGTTCTCTAATCCTACCTATCAGTTAGTATTGTTTTTGCTGTTTTATTTATTATGAGGGAAATTATTTGTGTGTGTTATATTTGTTGGTTGTAACTTCATGGTTTTGCATTTTTGTCGAATTTGTAACTGTTGATTGAACTTACAAATGGTATTCCATGCACAGTGTGTAGGTACGTTTATGGTCTAGCTCTGTACCAAATTTCACATTCCAAGCTTCATGGTTGAGTAGTCATGGCCATGAAACTGAAAACTAAGGAAAATTTTTACATGGCTACTGTGTTTTTATTTCGTATTCTATAAATATTATGCCATAAAAAAGGTGCATACTTTTGCAAGGTTTAATATGCTTTATCATTTCAGGACCCTGAAGTAGTTAGCACAAATAGCAAATGTTAGAGGTTTATACATTCACCATATTGTTCTGAGTCATTGTTGGGAATTAAGAAGGCATTGGGTGACTCCTGCAGTTGCATAGCACACATACCTAGTTTCATGGAAATCAGTCAGCTGGTTGAGAAATTGCAATGGACGCACACACACACACACATGTATGGTGTGATGTTATAAGCCAAATGGTTTTTGTTTTCAGGAAGGAAAAGGGCTAAAATGTGGCTTCATGAGAACCATAAAGCTCTGTCCATTTGCTGAGTAGTTGGTGATTGGAGCTGAAAGCTATAGTAGTAGTATAGTATTCGTATGTTTAAGAGACATGCCAGATCTCTTCAGTTCAGCCGGTATGGGGTGTGGAGGTGCAGTTACTGTTAGGATTCCCTGAAGTGATCAGGACAAAGACAACTGTCCCTGCTATATGTTAACTTTCTTGTGGGTGAACTGTGTAGATATACATATGATCTAGCTGTGTAGAAAATTTCACATTCCTAGCTTTAATGGTTCAGTAGTTGCTGTTCTCAAACCAAACACTGAAGAAGATGTTGCACATGGCTGATATATTTTTATTTTCAGGATGACATCCTTGTCCTTTTTCCAAAGTATTAATAAGTAAAATGTTTGAAATTGATTTTTGCTCATTATTTCATGAAAAATGGTTTCTTCCTATGAGAAGAAAACAAATTACAATTATTTTTAAATCAAGTCCTGAGGAAAGTATTTTTGATCACAAGCATTTAACTTTGTAGGGAATAGAACAAGTTTTAACATACTCTTATCCACATACAGTTAGGGTGGCTAAGTGAAGACTATTATGATCACATGTGTATATGACCTGGAAGTGAAAAAGTAAGATGTGTGTACATATTAGCGTAGTGGAAATCTTATGGAGTATAGGACATTACAGTACAAAGATATGATGATTGAATGCAGGAGTCATGTGCCTTGGTTATTTACCATATGTCATGGAATCAGTTAAAATGTTAAGTATAAACATAAATATAAATTTTATTGGAGGCCAATGTCTGTAGTATATTGCAGTTATGTATGTGACAATGGAATTGGGTAGTTAGATCTTCCCAATCAAATAGAGCTGGTGGAGACAATTCAGCAGCTAGTTCAATCTTCTTGATAAAGTAGAACTGTTCTGATGCCTTGTTAGGTGGTTTCATTTTCCTGATCAAGTAGAATTTTTCTAACATCTTTGTAAGTAGTTACATCGGACGAAGAACAACTATTCTGACACCTAATTTCAGTTTTAGAAAGTATCATTCCTCGCAACAAAAAGCATTACATCACTGTGAAGGCAGGAGAAGCTTTGTGTTATCTGCTGCCTTTACATTGATTGACAGAATATGAAATATTTAGCTGTTGCTCCAAGTGTGTTGCAGCATTAGTGTGAAGACTTTCATAATTGCATTACTGCTTTCTGTTTTACTTCTCAGCTTAATGTGTGAGCTTCAGGAGTACTATGCGACCTCCAGATCCTATACTGATAACTGGCAGGTCAACAACAAGTGTTGTGCCTTTAGCGTGCAGTACAAGCAATGGTACAGGGCTATCATTGTCGAGCTCCTACCTGACAATCAGGCTAAGGTAACTAGCATTCACATCGGTGCAGGTTATGGTACTGGGAGCTGGGATAGCATAGTCAGTATAGTGGCTAGGCTATGGGCTGGATAGTCTGGGGTTCAAGTCCCTGCAAGAGCAATCGATTTTCCCCAGACCAGCTGTGGGGGCCACCTAACCTCCTTTTCAATGGATACCAGGCTTCTTTCCCAAGGAAAAGTAGGTGGGGCATGAAGTTGACCACTCATCTCCATCTAGTGCCAAGGTTAAGAATGAGTGGAGCTGCACCTCTGCTTATGCTATATGCCTTTATGGCATGGACAGGGACAACTTTTTTCCTTTCCCTGCCTCCCCCCTTCAAGTAGCCCTGTTGGAGCATACAATTATTGATTTGCTACAGCACGTAGAAATTGTATAAAAACAGTGCAGTATATTTTGTTGTGAAGTAATTGTTACATGTTGTTTTAATACAGTGTACAGGGTTATTTCCCAACCAGATAGTGGTGATGGTAAACAAGTACGAAGGTACTGTATTTACCTTAGGATAAGATGAGAATTTTTTCCTAATTTGAAAAGGGAATGGTCAAGCACCTTATAATCACGCACAATGTTAAAACATTTTTTGTGTATGTTTGTATGTATGTATGTTTGTATGTATGTATGTTCCTGAAAGTTGAAGGTTCTGAAGGGGAGCCATCTTACATGCTGGCTCATATTACAGTCAGGTAAATATGGTGTGTACAATGCATATGAAGCTATGACCACTACCATTTTTCTTTCTTCATTTTGGTGACAGAGTGAAAGAAAGTTGCAGCATGCAGCGCTATACATATATTGCCTATGTGATACTTCCTTACCAAATAAAAGTGAGGGTGGGACCATTCTTTTTTCTTATAGCATTACTGGTCTGTTTGTACTCATGTCACCAAACATCACACAGTCCAAGGATAAATTCTTGGCCCCCATGCTCCTACTGTGGCTGATGTGTCTGTGGTTTTCAGGCGCATTCGCAAAGTTGCGAAAAGTGATTATTAGCTTCGTCATGTCTGTCTGTCTCTCTGTCTATCTGCATGGAACAATTCAGCTCCCACTGCGCAGATTTTCATGAAATTTGATATGTAAGTATTTCTTGAAAATCTGTCAAGAAAATTGAAGTTTCATGAAAATATGACAAGAATAACAGGTACTTTACACAAAGAGCAATGTACATTTATGATCATATCTCACTTAGTTCTTCTTATAATGAGGAATGTTTCAGACAAAAGTTGTAGAGAAAATCAAAAGATGCATTTTATGCTTAATACCTCTTTTCCGAAAATTGTGTCATTTATGAGATAATGTGAAAACATATGGTAGAACCGGACAGACCACAGATTACAATACAGTATATGCACAGTTCATGCTGGATAACTAGGGATGCAGACACACACGCTCAGAATATGTAATACTTATTGCTTTCCCACTGCAACGGTAGTTGCGCGAATGTGCCTCAATGTTATGTTATACAAGCGTTGCTTGTCTTGTTATAATTGCCTCCAGTCATATGCAAAAATATAGTGCAAGATAATTCACGCCATCTTCCTTCCATTTCCTTTCCAATTTGTCAATCATTGCTATCTTTCCATTGAGCACTAAATAACCTGTTCAATTTAGAAAAAATTTCTGTATAATAAAATAAAACATCTGTTTTTAGTGTCAATGTTGTGCACATAAGAATGGAACTGAATTCAATATGAAAACTTTATGGTAAGATGGTGGTGAAATTACAGTTCACATGCTTTTTTTGTGTTTGGAATCATTCACTATTTGGAATTTGTCCATCATCCTGTGTTTAAAATAAGAATTAAAATGTGAAGTGTCAGGGACAGTAGTCCCTCAGTCATTGTGTTCTAGTTTTTATTTTAAACATGCAGCAATGCACGAAGTCCATGTAATGAATGATTCCAAGTGTAACACACCATCATCAGAATTCTGTAGAATTGTACTGGCATTGCTTCTTTGCCAAGCTTTGAAGTGTTTAAAATGTTGTATTCAATTTTGCAGGTCTTCTTAAAGGATATTGCTGAAGTGGAAATAGTTCCATTAATAAACTTGCAGCTTCTTGATCCAAAATTTTTGGCAACACGTGATGGTGCAGTTAAATGCCACTTGGCAGGAGTACGAGCGGCAGGGGATAAAACTGAGTGGCCAAGCTTGGCATGTGAATACCTCGGTGAACAAATTGCCAAATATCCACACTTCTACATCACTAAAAAGGTAAGTGAATTGTACATTCCCTTTTGAAAAATTGTATATTTTCAGGAAATTTTTCTGCCTTGTATGAAATGCAGTTACTGAGCAGGTTGATATTAGTGTTAATTCATCTGGTTTCTTTTGGACAAGCACGTAGTTGAAGTTTACTGGACTGTTGTCATCAATTTTGCATATAACCTCAAGGCAGTCAGTGAATTGTGATAGTTTGCTTCACAGCATAGATGTCTTTATGGCCCTTCTGGTGATGTCAGTTCTGGCAGCTAAATGTGCCAGTCGCTCATGACACAGCAATTTGTCAACACCGTCACAATTTGTCACACTGAGATTCTCGCATTACTAGATGGTTGGGTTACAAACACACCTTCTATAAAAAGGTGTCCCCAGAAAAATTGCTTGTCCTCATATTTTCATAAAAACGTATCTTGCTTAAGTGTTGGTTGATTAAGGATCGGTCAGGTTTTTTCTGTCTCTTGTGAAATTTGGTATCGGTGGGTTACGACAAATTGCTGCTTCGTGAGTGAAATGCTGTACAGTAAACTCCATTAGTCTGCTGTTCATTCGTGCTTCCAGAAGAGTGTATTGTTTGCTGGCATCAGAATTTTCAGCAATATAAACTTGATCTCACAAATCTTTGGAATGAAAAGACACAATTTAAAATGTCATTAAGAGGATACTTAAATGCACACTTTTTTTGCTCTGCTGATGAATTTTTATATGTAAGAATGATTGTAATACTGTATATACAGTGTTTATAAAATCTGTGTCATAATACTTCTGTATGTTTTGCATGTTTTGTGTATGTTATATGTATATAACTTATTCCACATCCTGCTGTCATTCTGGTGAACTTCTGGCCCTGTGGCATGTATGTAAGTATGTATGTATGTATGTATGTATGTATTGAGGTAGGTGGGCGGGTGGGTGGGTAGGTAGGTGGGTACCCCTTGTTTAGATTGTATTAAACAGGTTTATGACTCCATGTAGTCTTGTTGGTGGTTACCAACTTCTTGGGGAAATATACTGCCTCTGTCTTCACAGTGCCCTGCACAGCATGCTATTGGAAACCACTCTAAAGATGGCAGCAGCAGGTTTCTCTGAAACAGTGGTAACTAGGCACAAGACTGCTTGACAGTATAGCACAGAAAAGAGCAATTTAAGTTCTCACTGCCATACAAACCTCAGATTTCGTATAATCAGTGTTTGATATTCGTGTGTGAAATTCAAACAGGACACACATGTGGATCTCTTGGCCTCTGCCAGGAATTGAACCATGATTCCTTGGTCATCCTGCCTCATCACTATATCGACTATGCTATTTGACACTGCAAACGATCAGGTTTAGTGCAGCTGAAGTGCACTGCTTCTAGTATATTGCAGGTTCAGTTAATTATTAAAAGTGTTATATTATGGCATGTTACAGGGTGACATAGAGAATTGGTCATTACCTGTTGAGTTGTGGGTGAAACACGTGAAGCAACCTGGACCTTTGGAACCAACTCGGGAAGAATGGCACACCCTGAACAAGAAATTGGTGGAACAAGGCCTTGCCATACCTGTCAGGTAGTACTGTTACTGTTACATTGCTCTTACAGTGTAGCAGAGTGGATGCTGCATTTAGACATGATTATGAGAGGGGGAGAGTCAAAGGAGTATGTGCACACTTAAGGCCTGCTGCAGCATCTTTAGCATATTCTTAAATTACATAAAACACAAAGAAGATGTGCAATTGGGGAGTTCATTTATTTAGCCAGTGAGAGTGAATGGAGTTAACGTAAAACCGAACAGATGTTAACAGTTTTGTGGTATTGTGGTATTTAAGGATGAAGCTTTAATAAACATAATATCTTACTTTACCTTGTGCTAGGCTGTGCTATCAGATCTGACTGTGGCTCACGAAACAGGAAGCAGACATTTTGTGACTTATCTGTGCTGTTTGGTGGAGGAGGTTGTTGGTCTAACATGCAGTGTAGCAAATATAATGCTGCTTATAAGACACTCCCATGCTAACAGAACAGGATCTCACTTTGCATTGCAGGGAATCTGAAGTCCAAAGTATTCCTTCACTGCAAGTACTTAGAGAGCTGGAGGAGCAAAGTCAGGCTGCAGATGAGAATAGTGTTTCACAGTGGTGGCAGTTGTCTGTCCAGGTATAGTTCATTTTTTCTAATTATTGGTAGCACTGTTACAATAGATTTTGCATATTGCTTCGCTTTAAGAAATAATGATCCCTTATGTAAGAATGAGATCTCATTTCTTTTTATAGAACATTATGTTGCTAATTTCCTCCCAGGCATTTTGTATGTACTGTGTATTACCTGAAGATGGCCAGGTTGGCAGAAATGTGTCATAATGAATACTAAATTCTGGAAACAATAAAAATTAGTTGTGATTGACGGGTTATTTCAATATAGTTTCTCAGAGACCACTCAGCATCACACCACAGAAGACATTATTTGCTCAT
Source organism: Coptotermes formosanus (assembly GCA_013340265.1). Classification (NCBI taxonomy): domain Eukaryota; kingdom Metazoa; phylum Arthropoda; class Insecta; order Blattodea; family Rhinotermitidae; genus Coptotermes; species Coptotermes formosanus. Next base: position 139,841 of record BLKM01011376.1, on the reverse strand, counting down.
ATTTTGTGCTACATGAACTTTGAACCTCACATGTTTGTACACTGCTGGACTGTAGAATTTTTGTTTACAGATGGATGAAGGCTGTAAGACTGAGAGCACTGATGTTGGCCCAAATGTGAGCCATGCTAGTAGTGTTATTGATGTTGACAGTGAGGCTGACACAGAACAGGAAGAACAGCCTTTGCCACCTGCACTTGCTGACTGGCTTCCACCAGTACCTATCAGTAAGAATAAGTTCCTAGCTACACCTACGTATGTGGATGATGACTGCTTTATTTATCTTCATGACACTGAGAAAAGTAAGTTGAAAGCAGTGTATAATGTACACAGTAACATTCATACTTGATTGTAGAAGCAAAACAGTAAGTTGTAACAGGCAGACAACCTTCTGTGGGAACATCCCCACAAATGCAAAACGGCCCTTTCCGTGCAGTATAGTGGTAGTCAGTCTCCCCACCACTGCAACAAGCTCTTCCTGCCAGCCAATCACAGACGGGCAGCCCAGGGATGGCCAGCAATAAAAGGCGACATTTCCAGCCAAAATCGTGCATTCCAGTATTCCGGATCCAGTGTTCAGTATCAAGATTCAACGTGCTATGAACTTCCACGCTCGGCTCCCGAGCATCATCCGCTACTCGGCCTGGTAGCAGCATCTACAGCTCGCGTCCTGCGGAACGCTCCACAGTATCTACCAGCACACACTGCTCAGCACCACAGAGCTGTCCCAGGCTCTCCACCGCGCAGCCTGCTCCACGCAACCGGCTGGCACAGTACACAACTGGGCGCTCACTGCACTGCATCAGTGGAGTCCGTTTCTTCATGAGAGTAATGTCTGCCGGACCTCACTAACGCAGCCCTTCGCCGCCACAATATCAAAGGAGAAACACTTGTAAATACGTCCAACGCGGACAAACTGTATATAGCAATCATACTGTACGTATCGACGAGAATAAAGACTGATGTTAATGTGTTTACAGTTGTTGTGATTTCACAGTAGCAGCATACAGTAACCCACACTTCTATTAATACAATATTCAAACTTCCAATTATTACGTACCTGTATAATTAACCTTTTAAAGCCTAGCGGTAACGTTACGTACCACCAGGTTTAACATTAAAAAATTCTACGTGGTGCCCACATTGCGTTTATGTGTTTTGTACGTATCTCAGAACAAACAGCAACTTGTGCCTTATAAAACATTAAGAGACTGGTTTTATAACCGAGGTGGAGAGTGTTTACAGCGCGGTACGCACTGAGTCGTTATACAAAACAGATACGCTTCGTCTTTAAAGGGTTAATAGTGCTGAAGCTGGATGTTCTATTGAATGGCTTCCCATCTCTTCTATCCTGTTGGAAATGTTCTGGTCTGTCACCCACAGTATGTTTTATTTTAAAATTATAAAACTGTTTGTCTCTGGAATTGTTGTTGTTCCTTCTGTCACAGTCTCCATGATCGTCTACACCTCTCCATTCTTCTTATTTCAGTCTCTTGCAGGATATCTTCTACTTATTTGTATTAATACAACTGAGACACAGGTCAACCACACAACAGTACACTCAGTTCATACTTACAAAACAAGACTCCAGCTCCTATCTTCCTTACATCAGTTGTGTATGACACTGACTACTTTTTCATGAATAGAATGCTGCTTGCAGATACTTTATTTCCACGTGGCTAAACATGTGAAAGGTGGATGTATGATGTTAAAAGTTTGTCTCATTCATTTCTACATCTAATGTCTGAAATATGACCTTCAGTTTGTTTATGTTTGACAGTGTATGTCACCATCAACATCAGTATCACTGACTGGGGATAGATCATTTCTAGGATTCAGTTTTAACAGATTTTTTTCTGAATATTCTAACCATTTCTTTTGCTAGTCTTTTATTGTGTCACTGGTATATTGTAGTCTCATTTCTTGTATCTGTACTATGTTGTTAGCCATTATCCTGTAACACAGTAAATCTGAACCTTCCTACATAACATTCAGTTTGTAATAATTGAGATTGATAACTGAGGTTAAAATTTGTGTATGTGGAGTGGTGGAATAGCATTTAATTTTGTCATATGATAGATGCAACTCATGACTTGTGTGTCTTCCCTCCCCCAGTCTAGATTTAAGCACCAGCTTGCATAATCCCATTTCTAATGTCCACAGGTGTTTCTTGAGTCTAGAAACAGAAATGTCATATGCATATCACATGAACAGTGTACAACATGTAATTGCTCTTTGTTCCAGGTGCTGACACTCTTACAGTTATTGGAAACGCTCTGCTGTCACGCTTCAAAAACTCTCAGCCTAAACCTCATGATCTCTATTGGTTTGTTGGCCAGCTGTGTATTGCACAGTACCACCTAGATAAGAAGTGGTATCGTGGCAAGGTGGTCAGGGTTAGTATTAATTTAAATACTTTGTTATTGTGTAACTGAGGAAATGTGGTAGAAATAAGGTTGGTAAAGGTTTTGAGTTTTGATATCAGGCAGTACAATTATCACCACGGGAAGAGTTGAGAAATGCGTACATGGGAAGATAATATTAAGATGAATTTTAAAGAAATAGAGCGTGAAGAGGTGGATGGGATTTTTTAACTATATGTTACATAAAACCTGGAGAATTCTTGATCAGCCAAATGATTATCATTTTTTCATATAGGGCTGTGCCCTGTGGAATTAGATAGACAGAACAGGCTGTGTGTGTTGATGGAGAAGAGGCTTTTGGAGTTCACTAAAATTTGTATAGTTATTAAGCTGCCCATTTAAAGGGGGGGATTTTACTTTCCTGTCTGGAGCATGCAAGATTGTACCAACCTTATTTCGCAAGAGTGTTATTTTCCTAAGAAGCTTTTTTGCTGTGTGTTTGCAGGTTAATGACGACCGAACAGTTAAAGTGGTATTTGTTGACTATGGTAATGTTGAAGTATGCAAAGCTACAGAAATGCGTAAAAATGTGTACATGGGCCATGTTCCAATTCAATGTCATAAGTGCCTGTTAGACGGAGTTAAACCGGTAAGTAGAAAAATGTATTAACTAACATGTGATGATATAATAAGGAAACTGTCCATTTACTCATGTACTGACATATTTATTTATTTATTTATTTATTTATTTATTTATTTATTTATTTACTTACTTACTTATTTCTGATATTTCTTTGCTGTTGCCCTTTTGTTCATTTTCAGGCATGTTCACAGCATTGCAAAAAGCAACTCTTAGCTTTGTCAGGCCTGTCTGTCTGTCCGTCCGGCTGTCTGCATGGAACAACTCAGCTCGCACTGGACAGATTTTCATGAAATTTGATATTTGAGTATTTTTTTAAACTCTGTCAAGAAAATTCAACTTTGACGGAAGTCTGACAAAAATAATGGGTACTTTACATGAATACCTATGTAGATTTATGATCATATCTCACGGAATTCTTCTTAGAATGGGAAATGTTTCAGACAAAGTTGCAGAGAAAATGATAACACATTTTGTGTTTGATAACTTTTTTCTGTAAATCATGCCTTTATGAGACAGTGAGAAAAAATATGACAGAGCCAGACATGCCACAGATTACAATATAATATGGCCCACACACTTTGCATGCTGGATAACTAAGACTACACACACACACTCAGAGTATGTAATAGTTATCACTTTTCTATGTCAACAATGGTTACATGAACGTGCCTCACTGTTACATTTTTTTGTGATGTGCAGATGCATTATGTTAGTGTAAAAGCTGAGATAGTAAAACAGTGCTGCAGTCAGATGGTGGGATTTATAGATTGGAAGTGGATTGCACTGAGGCATGTGTATGACTGCAGAAAATATGGTTGGAAAGGTACAATTGCCAGGACAAAACTGTGTGTTCATCTGTCAGAAGTCAGTGGCAAGCAGATCAGTAGGATGTGACAGCAGATAAGGACACGTGTACTGTCCGAAGTGTAAACAGCAACATTAAGCTGCCTGTCTCAGTTCATTGCCCATAATTTTTTGGTTTATGTAGTGTGTGTCTTTGTTTGCCTGATATACACAAAATTGTGGCATATGCTAAACTCACATTGTGGTCCCAGCCGCTATATACTCCAGTGGAGTACACAATTTCCAATGTGATGCCTAAAATGTTTTTACATTTTATTGGCCTCTGTTTATTAGCATTGCATAGCTGGCTACTCTGTGTGTAGGGGATGCTGATATTAGTTAATTAAACTCACATAAAATAGCATAATTTATCAAAATATATTTTGTAGTTACTTCAGTGATAAATATTAACAGATAAACAGCGCCCATTTTTTCCTCATTCATTCATAAAAAGTAACGCTGAATGTTTTGAGACAAAGTTTGTAAGTAGGAAATGTGTTACAGCAACATGTTGGCCATTAGTGGCCCTAAACAGCCATTTTAAATTATATGACCAATACTTGACATGTTTGTAGCAAGGTTGAATTGTTGGAAACTCGAAACTCTGTAATGCATTCTGAGCTGTGTCCGTGTGCAAACATGTAGTAAGTCTAATGTTGTAGGTTCTCATGGTTGTTGGCATAGATCTTTGGGGTTTTGTTTAGGCTTATGATGCCACATAATAATCGATTCACTGGATAGGAATAAATCAGGGTGACACAGTGAATATGGAAAGCTGATTGTATTTGGTGAAAGCTAGGTTCTGATGTCAGATGGTATGCAGTTTGTTATAGTACAATAAAATGTTGAAAAAATCAGTGTCAATTACAGGCTTCAGAAGATGGCAAGTGGCCTGTAGGAACACTGGACTTCATCCATACAACAGTTGTAGAAAAGCAGTGCCAGGTCACTGTGAAGCAGGAACCCAAAATGGGCCAACCTCTTGTGGTAAGTGAACTATTAATGTAGTAAGTAGTGTCATTTGTGGCCTTTATAACATTGCCTGTTCATCTCATATGTAAGTGACTTTCATCAAGTGTTCTTCGTATCCAGGAACAAGTATCAACCACACGACACAGCTTGTAGCCAGAGAATATTTTATTGAACAAGTATTTGGTTGGCAGGCAGTCATAACCACCAGGTCATAAACTATGTAAATGAAGAATTTCTGTTTTGCAGGTTACTGCAGAAATTCTGATTATAGCAGTTTTGTTTAGTTAAAGATAATTCCTGCGGATGGTGTGTATGTTTGCTGTTGTCGTGAAGATCATGACATGTAAATGTGCCAGTGGCATCATAGCACATCACACAAGTACTGTAGGCCTAACAATATTTATAAAGTGACGTTCAAATGAGGCCAAACATCCTGTAGATTTATCTTTCTGTTTCGTTATGTGTCCTGGCTAGGAAGTGGGGTGATTGGGTTATGTGTATGGCAGTCCAGTGCATTTTCTGAATCTGGAATTAGTAGCATATTTATGTGGCTCGACAGCCTTGTCAATGTTCGCAGCATTCTTGTGTACAGTTTCTTGGTAGCATTTTATATTTGTCACTGCTTTCACTGTCATGTTTGTAGTTTCTGGTACTGTTAATAAAGACTTTTGTTTCTATTCCAGATTTCTTTGCTTGGACCTGGTAATATAGATGTTGCAGAACTTCTTGTTCGCATGCAGTTTGCTATATGCAGCAGCACATCAGAACTTGATATGACACTAACATCAGAAACTGACACATTAAATAAAGCATCAGATGGCTCTGTTGAAGATGAGGAAGAGCCTGAAGTAATTGTTGAAAATGAAGACTTGGAAGTTACTATTGAAGATGATGATGAAGCATCTGCTGATGGGGAGGAAACTGAGAAGGCTGTTGAAGATGAAGAATTAACCAGCGTTTCAAGTGAAGACCCTGATGAGAAGGATGCTGAAGACGGGGAAAGAAATGTTAATGATGTGGCATCTCAAGAAACACATGATTATGCAAAATGGAATGATCTGATAGAGCAAGAAGAAAGACAACAGGAGGTAATTTTTATTGTTTTTCTCCATCTTGAGTTGCTTATAAGCTTTAAATTTCAGGATGTACAATATTATGATTAATTCCATGTACATCATTCTTACAGACTTTAGTGTGTAAAATGAGGTGACACTTTGTTTACTAATTTGTCCTTTGCCACTGGTGTCTGTATTATCGTTCTACATCTGGCCAAAGTGCTAGAACCCGTTGTAAAATTGTACGAACATGGAGCAGAAAACGTAAAACAGGAATTAATTGTTGAGTATTTCATGAAGATACTGTAATGGTTTACTACATAGATCCTTAAGAAATCATTCCATCAACTTCTCCATTATTGTGAGCATTTTTAAAATCCTTATTAGTGTTTACCTCTCTTGGAGGAGCATCACACCCTCTTGCCACGTGCAGTTTCTTTTGTCTGAAGGTGACACAGTAAAAATAAGGTGGCAGGAGGGAAGGCATCAGCACTGCATGGCCTGGGTAGCCACTCTCAGCAGTGTTAGAATTCATCCCAGGGCAGCTGAGAAGCACAGTAAAACCATTTCTGTGGATATGCTTGCTGCTACTGATTAGCTGCAGTTTGTCTCATCTCATCTCAGGGTGTAGTAATTTGTTGCTGTGTTTAAGTTAGTGGGATAGTGCCGGCGCCCCCTCCATCCCCACCAGGGTTCCCTCTAATTTTTTTATGGCTGTGCGGACCTGCCACTGCTCTGAACAGAAAATTTTTACACAACCTGACGACTGTGTAGCACTTTAAAAGTTTTTTTTGTAATATGCATAATAAGAATATTTACAATGAAAATTGAAAAATTCCAGCTGCATAGCAACAATTCAATGTGCGGGGGACCATTTCAGTAACTGCATGGTCACACACCCACGCAGCTTAGAGGGAGCATTGGTCGCCACCCACCTCAGTGCTGCATAAAGAAAGTGGCAGAGAGAGATCTATAATCATGTCATGTGTGGTACTGTTGGTGAATTAAAATTCTTGTAATTGGTTTGTAAAATGGTGTTTCTCATTTCAAGATTTTGAAAGCATAGCTGGGTAGTGTTGAAGCCAGATAAGATGCTCATAATGCAATCCCAATTGATGTATCTTGATACATCCTTATTACCATCATGTATTTTCAGTGTTATAGAGACATGAATCCGTATTGGGTTGATATAGTATATTATGTTAGCAGTGTACTCCATAGGAATTCCCACTCGCATGAAACCTGTATGGTCATTATTCTTTGGTATTTTTAGTTCCTGTTTACTATCATGATACACTTGCATGTTCATTCTTATACAGTATTCAGTAGTTCCCTTACAGAGTTCAGCATCGTTACTAATTATGAGATACATGTAAACATACCCATTTTCCAAAGGCAGGTCTGGCTGCATGTACATACTGTAACAGCAGCTTTTCATGCTGTTGTGTACTCATTCATGTTTTGTGAACTCAAAAGGCCTTCATAATTACTGGTACAGATTTATTCAAATGTTTGAGGGCCAGTGTGCATCTTCATGTGTATGAAGTACCCCTTTAATGAATGCACAGTCATAACATGTTACTATGTTCCAATAGTTGCAGGAGAAAGATACAACAAATGTTCAGCAGTATAAGCCACTGGATTTACCACACAATGACACCATTGCCGTAGAGGTGACGGCTATTTTGTCTGCTACAGAACTTGTTATACAGCCATGCAAAGTGAAGGGGTCTGAGGTAATGCCCATTGTGTGCATGCGTGCAGACTGAATTATAACATAAAATAGTAAAGCCTTTCAGATAAGTCCTACTTTCCAGTTAAGGTGCTAATGTTCTTCTATTTCTGTTAACACTCAGAACTTATCTCTTCGCCTCTCATATCAGCATTCTTTCTGTATACTATGTGTAAAGAAAAGCAAAAAATGACACATCTGAAACAAGTGTGCAAGAAATTAGTGTTTTAGTGTTTATTTAAATTTTTGTGTGTCTTACAGCTATGGGAGCTGAAGGAAGAGTTTGAAAGGATGATGGAGGATTTGCAAAAGGAGGCTAAGTTTCAGCCGTTACTGAGCAGACCATATGTAGGTATGTTATTTAAGTGAAGCATGTGACAGACATGTGACATGTTGACTTGTGACAGCCCATCAGAAACAAGTGGCACTTGAGAGGTTACAGGGGTTTTTCGAGGTTTGGGTGCAGACACAGGTGTGCTGGTGAACACCAGCAGCTCCAATTGTCTGAAGCTTGAAATGTAGGACATATCCATGTTTGCATACACACAGGGTTGGCTTGCATGGAATTTGAACCCATTGTTCAGCTGCAGTACTGAGGAAGATGGCGAATTGAATGAATCTCTTTGTTTTGCTGGTAAAATATTAAATTTTTATGACTGTATATTTGTGTCCTGCAGTTTTTTGCAGTCTGAGCACCTCTGCACTGTAATGTGAGGTGTTGGCTTGAATAGTCAGAGGAGGTAAATTTGGCATGAGGTTCTCTTTGAGCTCTTATTTAACTTTGTGTGTAGTTTCTTTGCCGTAGGTCTCTCGTCTTTTCTCATGGCAAAGTTATATAGATATGTCTGCAGGTCAAATCCATGTCAAAACTGTCTGCAGTTGATTTATGGTTTCGGGCCCCATCTGCCACCACTCAGCATTGAAAACTGTGATGCCCCTTGATTCTGCATCTTTTTCCCTTACTTACAAGAAATCAAGTAATACCTGTAGGAACACTGGTAAGAGAGGTTGCTCTGGCACGGAAATTCTTTACTGGAATTTGAATTCCTGCAATTGTTCCATCTCTATAAAACTGTGTACATTAATCACAGTTTCTTTGTCGTGACTGTGGAGAGTTTATGTTTAAACTGCACGGGAAACATTATCAAAATTATTTATGCTTTCCTGTTAAAATACACAACATACTGTTGCATAACTCATGCATTAGTCACGCACTTACAAGGCAGTTAACTTCACATACCGGGATTTTCTTTCTTTCTTTCTTTCTTTCTTTCTTTCTTTCTTTCTTTCTTTCTTTCTTTCTTTCTTTCTCTCTTTCTTTCTCTCTTTCTTTCTCTCTTTCTTGCTCTCTCTCTTTCTCTCTCTCTTTCTCTCTTTCTTTCTTTCTTTCTTTCTTTCTTTCTTTCTTTCTTTCTTTCTTTCTTTCTTTCTTTCTTTCTTTCTTTCTTTCTTGTCAGGCCTTTTCTACCTACTCATTGTAGGTGTAGAAGGTTATTGTTGAACCTCATCACACTCAACGATACAAACGTGCTCTCTCTCTCTCTCTCTCTCTCTCTCTCTCTCTCTCTCTCTCTCTCTCTCTCTCTCTCTCTCTCTCTCTCTCGGTAGGACTCATGTAGGCGAGGGATTGGCCTGTTGTAGAGACCTTTACCTGAAAACACACAACACTCACAGGAGACAGACGTTACTGCCCCCATTGGTATTCAAACCTGCAATCCTCAGCAAGCAAGCGGCCACAGACCTGCGCCTTAGACCACGTGGCCACCGGGATCAGCCCTGAATTTCTTTCTGAGAATAATCACATTACATGTGCTAGTGAGGGATGCTGTTTTGCCAGTACTTGCTTTTTTTTGTTAAGTTCAGTCATTTAAACACATGTGCATTATAGAAGAGTTGCTTCCTCGTGTGATGTGACATCATCCCCGGCATCATCACGTTTTGCTGTTGTCAGTTTGCAGTACAGTTCATAGCACAGGGTGTAGAAATATTGGTAGTGCTGCTGCCATATTTGTAGTTCATTGTCAACATGTGAAAGAACAGTATGACCAACCTTGTACATATTCACACACTGTTATTTAAAACTGAGTAATAGTACAGCACAGTTTTGTCAGAGGACTGCTGAATGCTGACCTGTTCTTAGTTATGATGTGGGGTGCACAGATCCCAGTTTCCAGGTCACCCACACAACTAAGTTTTGTACGGTAGCACCTAATATTTGTGGGTACTCCATATGGAAGTTGCTTCATGTCACCCTTCTGGTACCTAGAATTTTGAGGTAGCTGCTCGATTTTTGAAAAATATCTGGGCCCCTGGTTATGACATTACACAGCATCCATGATGTAGGATAACACTTTGATGAACTGCTACTTGTTACAATGCAGGACAACCATGTTGTGCTCAATATACCGAAGATGCACAGTGGTACAGGGCTGCTGTTCTTGCTGTAGCATCCAAAACCGCCAAGGAGGAACTATTGAAAATTCAATATGTGGATTATGGGAATATAGAACGCCAACCAATAGACAAGTGAGTACTATTTATTTTGTTATGAATTCCTTGTCTTAATAAATATGAACTTAACAGTAGCACTAGTCTGTTACTTGTCCACTGTGTTGACGTGGTTTGCATGTGATCTTACTGTATGCTGGACAGGTGTCTGGACACATTGTGGATTTGGGTAATTTATCAAGAATTTCAGCACACCATTACCACTGTAAAATTTTGCTACCAGCACAATAGAAGTTTCTGCCATTGTGATTGCATGCAAGTAATCATTTCATCATGGATTGATGACTTGTTCAACACCCATACACAAATGGTTTAGTAACAGTGACGTGTGGAACAAATGTTTTCCATTTGCATAATTTTTGTTATGAGCTCTGGTTCTGAACAGTCTGTAAAGTAATATGAACAAGTAAGTTTTGTTGTAGTATTAGTGGGAACAACAATCAGCCAGATTTCTCGTCATTTTAACACAGCACTCTTGCCATTAACCCCTACACCTCTAATAAGGACAGACTCTACTGATATGAAGGAAGACAGCAGACTGCAGAATAAAGTATATTTTTCATGTTTTTAAGTTAACTATGTAGTTTATATAATACCTTGGAGTGCCTTGTATGATGAAAATCATATTCACACCTCCTTAACCACTCAACATGAAAATCATTCTGATACCTTGCATACTGGACAATAATCCTAGTAAATATTTTTTTTAGCCCCCCCTTTTCTTGTTCTTGCTGGGCCAAGAGAAACCATTCACATTGTATTCTTGTATGTAAAATATTCAAATGGTCTTTAACTTCCTGAAAATGTAAAAATGAACTAATTAAACACCTTTCTTTCTTCCTTTCTGTCTTAATCTGACCTCTTTTTACCTACTCATTGTAGGTGTAGACGATTATTGTTGCACCTGTTCGCACTCAATGACAAACACTTGGTAGGACTGCTCTGGACGAGTGATCAGTCTATTGCAGAGACCTCGACCTGGCAATGCACAATACTCACAAAAGAGAGATGTCCACACCCCCAGTGGCACTCAAACCCTCAATCCGAGCAAGTGAGCAGTTGCAGACCTATGCCTTAGACGGCACAGCCACCAGCATTGGCTAATTAAATGTCATTTAATTAAACTATTTAGAGTTAAGACTTCTGCACTGAAATTGTCATAAGCATAAATTCATTTGCCTTTTGAAAAATTCACTTTATGTTTTCTTTGCTCTGCTTCTTTGTGTTTATATTAATTTCCTTTGAATATTTTGTATGCAAGCTTCCTCATGGCTGTAATCACAATTTAAAAGACATTCTTCAAATTGATGAATACAGGGTACACATACTGAAGCCTGAGTGGGCAGTTGTACCAGTGCAGGCCCTTCGTTGTCAGATGTGGCGTATTCAAAGGCCAGATGACTGCGATCCAGAAATGCTGTTCCCAAAGTTGACAGAATGTCTCCTTCATCCACCATTATTAGCCAAGATAAAGGTAAAGAACATTCCCTTTCTTTACAGCACTGGCAGAATGGAACAGCGAACTTCCTTGTAATACATGAAAGCTACTATGGTTGGACCTTTCATGCTAGAAGGCACTTGGAATCATTTACTTCATGAAATTTGTTACAGGCCCATATTTTTAACTTGACGACTGGAACCAAGCCTGTTCTTGAAACATGGTGTTTCATTACTTTTCATTAGAATTCAGATGTGGCTGGGATACAGCACTGGGTCATTGGTGAGAGGTTCCATACATTTGGAAGGAACCTGGTACCTTTGAGACATCAGGAACCACTCAGCAAGTGACACATTATCTTATCCCAGAAGACATGAATCCTTACAAACACTGCTGTGAGATCCTCAATCTTGTAATGTTTTATTATTTTTTAACACAAGACAATGGACAATTCATGCAGTAAACAATCCCAGATGTGATATGCTGTTGTCAGAATTGTGTAGAATTGAAAGGCTGTTGTTCCCAGACAGTGAAACTGCATTGCTTTTGTACCAAGTAATTCCAGGGGGCAGAGTCCTGCTTGAGAAGTTGATAGTTGCCTAGCCAATCAAGAAATTTCCGAACATTTTATAGAACCTGGTTTCATTATTGTGTTCACAAGATCCTGCAATTTGACTGTCATTAGCCAGACGAATTCATGCCACACCCTCACACTGTATTTCTGCAAGCTCCCCTTACACATTAAACAGCCAACTTAACCATACCTTAGCCTTTAAATTGTAGTTGATGCTATCCTTTTGTTACCTCATTTGTCAATGACATGTGCCTCAGAAACTCAGCATCTCAGGACATAATGTTATGTAACACTTTTTACTTTATTTTTAACAAGGAATCTCACTGTGGAGGGCTTGTGCACCAGTAACTCACAAATGATGAAGCTATGTCGCACTGATAATGCTTGTACACTCCTATAAAGACTGTCACCATCGATATATCTCAGTATATCCTTACTGCCACTGTATTTTTTCACTGGTATACAGATGTGATGGCATGTTACTTCAGTATGCACTATCATATTTGCAATGTCATGTTGAGTTGTAATTCACCAGCGTGAACTTCATATTATTCATACCATGCATAGTTATTAATTAAGTAAAAAATTCATCCCAACTAATGCATTCCTATTATTCAGTATGTTTCTCTGTAACTTATAAATATTGTTAATGTAGAAACATTGAATACTGGTTGCACATTACCAGCGTGAGTTACTTGCAACATCAGTCTTGCATAACAGCTCTTAATTTCTGTATAGACTTCTAAGTTGTCATTAATGATGAGTGACTCATAAAAACATCAGTTTGCTTGTGGATGCAGTATCTGTTGCCAAATACAAATCTGGCTATAACAAGCATCCACTGTAATGACACATTTTCAGACTATTACAAAATCTCATTACAATGGTATTTCCATGCTTTACGTATAAATACAGGACATTTATCAAATCTGCATTGTGTATTATATTTAGTGAAAGGAATATACGTGGGTAGAAGGTGGTGCTCTCAGAGCAGTATTTATCAGCAAGTCCATAATGTTTCTCAGTCAGAAACACATGGACATGAGGGCAATGAAGTGGGTCAGCTGCCTCATGTTAATGTCAGAGGAGTCCCAAAGAGAGAGTTGTCATAAAGCATACTGTTCAAGTTCACATGGAATTGAAATTCTGCTTGCACCATATATTTTATCATTATGGAGAGTCCATATGCCGTTTTAATTGTATTCATTCATATTTTGTATTTGCAATTTTTAGGCTCGTCAACCATTGCTAGAAGTGGAATTGTTCAAGAGTGATGGATCTGAATTAATATTGCAGCCTCTACTGGATGCAGGTCTTCTTACAGTAGAAAAGGAAGAATAATGAGCATTTTGGAACAGTTTAATGTACTTACCGCTGAGGACTTTTTATGTTTGTGTACACAGTTATGTTAGAGGTTTAATTTTTGTGTCCAAAGTTGAAGGATGGGTGTATATGTTTGTGTACACAGTTATGTTAGAGATTTCATTTTTGTGTCCAAAGTTGAATGATGGGAGTAACACATACAAATACTTTGCCATCTATCATTCAGTATGCCATTTCAGTAAAACTTGCATCAGAAACAGTATTACATATGCATTTGAGTGAGTCATTTATGATGCTGTGGACCGTGTGGTCCCATCACAGATGACAGATCTTAAATATAAAGTACACGTGGAATAGCAAGAAAAAAAAGCTACAAAGTGATGTTTCTTAATTTTTATATTTCAATTTCATGTAGTCCTATACAACGTTACATACGATAAAGGTTTTTGCATTGATAAATCTGTACTGTTTACTTCCAAAGTTGTTACATTGCATTATTTCTTTTCCATTACTGTGCCACAGTTTACACTAAAGATATGGTGCTGGTCAGTTTTGAACACTGAAAAGATAAATAATAGTTGTTCTGTTTTAACGCTGAGTGCTCTTGGCAATTTGTTCTTTCAGGACAAGAATACTTTGACGCTGTTCAGGTGGTAGCATTGCTATCTGCTCATCTGACAGTTGCAAGACTTGCATGATGAGGGCAGCCTAGAAAAAAAAAAGAGATAATCTCTTAATGTCAGTGTTAAAGAAACATTCACATCGGTACATGTGTTCATATGCATTATACACCAACATGATGCATTCGGTCAGCCATGATTCATTGTGTTATTTTAATTTTAGTGTTACAAAAATATTCACATCAGTATGTGTGTTCATATGGATCATAAACCAACATGACGTATACACTCAGCCATGACTCACCATGTTATTTCCCAAGTCCCAAGATGTTTATTACAGTACTTGCAAACTTTTTACAATACAATACTTTTTACATTTATATTTCCTACCCCTGAATGTAAGTATTTACAATACATCAGTAGCCAGTATCTATAAAAATTACATGGGAAGGAACAGTCAACAGCAGGAAGAACTAGATGTAAACTGGTAGACACCTGAAGACTGGCATGTCACAGTAAAGAGTGGTAATGTGAATAGGATGAAACAAATCTAGAAGTACAGTGTAGACTGTCGGTTTCATTGTACTCTTCAGTGTTTCAATAACCACAGTAATGCCAAATTATGAATGGAAATATTCCCCAGAAAACACTATCCCTCTTTCCCTATATTTACACACACATTTGCCACATGATTTTTCACATCATCAGGTAATGCTTAGCCTCCTAGACAAACTGGAGCAGTGCCTGGTTGACAGTCAGCTCCAGAAAGGAACTGTATCATTTTTACCGGTACTATGAGCTACATTCAGTCTAGGTACATCCCAGACTCAAAGTCAGGTGTATTATTGCGAGCCCAACTTGCATTGTAACCTATACAAGCCTAACAAATATGTCTTCCTCCTGTGGTTCTTTACCTTTTCTTGATCTGAAGCACCGCTGCCGCCGGCGCTGCTGCCGCCGCCGCTGCCACCACCACCACCACCCCCACCACTAACAGGAGACATGGTTGGGCCACTTACAGGACGGGGACCTAGTGTAGCTGGTATGCCAGGCTGAGGTTGGCGAGGAGCCGCTACTGGCATGGGGACAGCACCTGTACAGATAATCACAGATATGATGAGAAGTGCAACTCTCATCACATGTGCAACATGATGAACACTATTATTACATCAAGCTACCCTGTTATTTGCATGCCATCTGTACGCAAATTCAGAAATCACTTCATCTAGCAGTAACCTATGCCATTAGAGGTGAAAATGGCATCCACAAATATTCTCAAACCAGTTTTATATGTTCCATGTTCCATGCATTAATCAGATGTATAAAATTTTTAAAAAGACCAACAAATGCACATTAATGTGTGAATGTAATTTAATTATATGATAACCAACAACATGTTTCAACCAGTCATGTGGCCATCTTCAGGATGGTAAGAACAAGAATACAATTACAGTTATAATGTGTCAAAATCAATCCACAGTTAAAATCATATAATTCTGGTTTAAATTCGCAGTTAAAAGAGTTACCATGGATCGGTATAAAATATTAGAAAATAAAAAGCTGTACATGGAGTATACTGCTGTGGATGATGTATGTAGATGATATGTGTAGTGAGTTATGACCGAAGTCAGTGAGTGATAATGTAAACAGCATAGTGAAACTTCTGGATGTTTCACAAATGATTCCTGCATTTTGACTATTTTCATACTGATATAGTACAATACAGATATACAAGTAGAACACATAAGCATATAACTAATCATTGACAGAGTTACACAAAAGCTATCTCAACTATTGAAAAATGGTTACAGTTTCTCATACACTTGCTGACAGAAATTCTTACCAGTGCGTGGATCGATTCTCTCCCTTGGATCACGTGGTGGAAACCGATCTGCAGTTCCCACTCGAGGGTCACGGGGAAAGCTGAAAAGACGTGATATTTTATATTCTAACAGGAAAACAGTAAAATATCAATATCTGCTCTACCTTTTTACTCCCACCCATTACTTTGTGCTACCTCATTATTTCCAACCATTCCATTCCTTCACAAATCCAAGATGTGTTGTGTGATTGCAACAAAAATACAGAAAGATACATTGGTACGAGGTTTTGAAGTTCAGTTGTTGTATTCCATCTCAATAATTACTGAAAATATTGTCATGTGCAATTAGTAGTTCCATTTGGGGGTGTACATGTAATAATTATTGCTTATTAGTTTCTTACAGCAAAACTGCATTACTTCAGTACTGGATTATTCAAATAACAGCCAGGATACTGTAGTCGGTACAGTCATTAGGCTGTCATCTAGATGATCGAGGAACTGTTGTTAACCTACTCAACAGGTTATTAATGCAAAACAATTTCTTCACTATCAAATTAATCTTTGTGTATTTCCTGTAGCTTTTACTTCCTCTAAACTGACTGTTATAAACTTTTTAAGCTCTTTCAATACATTCATTAATTTTTCCTACAGCATTATACAAGGTCATTATTTTATATGTCCACAATGGCTACTTGCTTCCCTTTAGATCCCGTATGTTAAAGCCATACACACTCACTAGCTTAGTCCCTTATATACAGAACCAACAGAACATGCTTGTATTGCAACATGCTACAAGACACACTAACTGTAAACAACCAACCTCTCGGCTGAATCCACAAGTTGCGGGCTGCAACAGACAAGACAAATTAATGATCACAGGGAATACTACATTCATATCAGTCAAACATGTAACAGTTTTCATAACATCAGTTACTTACTGGTCAGGAAGAAAATTCTCCCGTATATCTCGAGGAGGAACCTGAGGAGCAGGTACTGGGGCAACTGGTGGCACTCTCAGATCTTGGTCACCCATGCGAGACAGACGTGGATCCACCTGTCGTAAGTCTACATCTGGTGCCACAAATGTTGGGGTTTGGTTTTGCCCCACTGGAGGAATAGGACCTGCTCTGGGAGCTCCCGGCACTGTGCCAGGTCCTGTCCACCCTTCTTCACGTGGTGCAGCAGGAGCAGCAGCAGGAGCAGCTGGAGGAACTGCCACTGGAGTTGGTTGTGATACTGGGGGCTTTTCAGCTGGTATTAGAGGGGTTGGTATTGGGTTAGCTTTATGCAGCATGCTCTGAAATGAAGATATGAAAACTGACATGCATAATGATATTGGAAACATGCACAGGGAGGAGAGGCAAACAACACTATTCAGAATAATCTGAATTCCTTTTACCACTGGAACGTACAAATATGGGAACTGCAATATTTTCTTAAGCTAAGCTCCCATTCTTTAAGCCCCTTTTATCCAGCTTGTGAGAACGTTCTTAACCTTTTAAAGCCTAGCGGTAACTTTACGTAACACCACGTTTAACATTAAAAAATTCTACGTGGTGCCCACATTGCGTTTATGTGTTTTGTACGGATCTCAGAACAAACAGCAACTTTTGCCTTATAAAACATTAAAAGACTGGTTTTTATAACCGAAGTGGAGAGTGTTTACAGCGCGGTACGCACTGAGTCCTAACATAAAACAGATATGCTTCGTCTTTAAAGGGTTAAACACAGTGCAACATTCTTGATAGCTTCACTGTGTGAGCAAAATGTGTGTGGAGATACTTTTCCAACCTGGTAACTGTCTACCCATTAATACTACTGGCTAGTGTCCTTAGGTATCCCTATTAAGCACAAAACATGACTCAGCAAACACTTTGTCTAAAATTTGTAGAGGTGTTTCTATAATGTTCTATTTTTTAAAGATGTGTAGTATTTTTCCCATAGAAAAAGCCTCTTGTGACCTGTACTCAGGAGCTGGCCAATTTCAATCACAGCTGGCACACTGGCTGTCCTACGATTTACTGTGTTTCCATTCAATCCACATAAATTGTAGTGTCTGAATTAGGACATGCCTGCTTCCTTCCACATCCTTTACAGTGCATGATCCACCACCACCATTTGACACTACACCTCCTGTACAATGCGTACCAAGCCTTTTTCCAGAGGGTCAAAGTGTTTGGGCCGTGGTGTCAACCCACCTACCCCCATCCAGTGCCAAGGTTAAAGAAAGAGTTACTTGCCTTCAATGGCCTGTTACAGGGAGAACTTTACCCTTTTTACCAGTATAAGCTGCTGACAGTATCATTAAATAAATCATAAACACACATTTTCAGATAGTGAAATACAGTGAAACCCTGTTAAGACATTTTTGAAAATTCCAAGAAAATGACTTCTTAAACAGGAAGTTTCTTAAAAGGGTAGGACCAAAAAGTTCTATTTTTTTAATTTTTTGTGAAACTGTTACATATGCATGCTGAATTTGCAGCTATCTTAACACATTCTCACTCATACCTGACCATTTACCCATTTCGTCTGTAACCTTCCATTCACAGTTTTATTTACACCTTTACCTATACTGTCACTGACTTTTCATTCACAAGTTCACATTTCATTCCAGATGTTTACTTTTCCTTGAAATATCTGTCAAGCATGGGTTGTCTTGCTCATTTTTCAAAAGCATGTAGCAGTATACATCTTCAGATTCCATAGGTTCACCTTTGGGTAGACCGTAAGGTGTGGTCAGTAGTTTCACTTGCTTTCACTAAATCTGCAGTGTCTTGAATTTATTTTCTGGAATAGCTGATGCAACTTATCTGCACACAGTCACCACAAATGTTTCACAATCACGCTACACCACGACATGTTTGTATTACCACCGATAAATTATGTTTAAACAAGTCGCAATCAACCACCCACTTATTTCATGTTAAACCACTGTCCCCCAACAAAATGGAACACCATGTCACTTCGACTAGCACGTGTCTACACTTCTTCAAATGTTATTGGAGATTAACCTGTATGAACTGACCACACCATCTGAACGCCGCGTTTTGGAAACAGAAAGAACGGAAACTCGGGGAAATTCTTTAAGATTTTGAAACAGAATATGTATTAAATGGGTAAAAAAATTGTTTCACAGTGAAATTTGTTACTTCTTAGGTGGGGAATTTCCCTATGTGGGGATGTATTAAAAGGGCAACATGTAATGTTAATCAAATGGGAGAATTTTGGTGCTTTTTTATCCTGACTTCTTAGGCAGGAAAGTTGCTTAACCAGGGACATCTTAAACAAGTTTTACTGTCTGTGTGTGTGTATATATATCTTTGTGGTATGAGTTTACAGATGGTTCTTCCTGCTTTAGTAACTGGTAAAATGAATTACCACAGCAGTGTGGGGATCCACAATCCTCATGACCACTTGTGCCTGTAACAGAGCATATGCAAGCTGTGGATTCTGCAACAACATGGCGCGAGCTTCACTGGGATTATTCTGAACACACAGCTTCATTTGTTTCATGAGCTCAAACATCTGCTCTGGTGGCAACGAAGCCACAGCTTTGCTGATTGCCTCAGGTGCTTTGTCGGCTTGCACTGCCTCTCCATACGGATTTTCCACAACTGGTCCCTGTAACAAGCCTGTAAAAACTGTAGTGTTATATTGAATTCAAAACATGACTTTTAATCTTCACCAAAAGGTGAGGTATAACCAACAAAATACATATAAGGGTGGATTAGAAAAGGGTTTACAAGTACTAGTGAATACATGAAAGTGATCACTATATTAACATTGGTCCAACAAAATGTGATAGAAGTGCCTTTTGTTGGACTTATATTAATAATTGTCTAATGCATGGAAAATATGGAAAACATAATGACTACACACCTGCAACAGAAGAGGTGACACTGATATCACTACATGAGTACAGAGGTTAAACCCTAATTTAATGTTCCTTGATTTGTTACCCTTCATGCATTTTGATGATTCAATTCTTGCAAAAAAGAAACAAGTAAGACATAAATAATGACTTACTTTGCATTTCCATACGGGACTTCTCTGTGCAGGCATTGTCTACACGTAGTGTTCGGCCACCAATTTCATATCCATTTAGATTTCTCATTGCGCTTAAGGCTGTCTCCTGATCCTTGTACTCGCAGAAGCCATAGCCTTTTGGCTTCCCAGTTTCACGATCATACACTAATCTGAAACAATACCTATCTCTTCTAAAAACACTACTGTCCATTCTACACTACTACTGTAAATTCTGTCAGGTCCTACCAAGGGTACCTTCCACTGACCTAATGAAAACATGAATAACAAAGCTCAGCTTATTGCAGAATATGCAGACAAAAAGTTCATTAGACAACATGAGGATAGGGGACAACTCCATGCTGGGAAGACAAAATGACTATCAACAGAACAGAGGGACTGCTTCACCTAAACTTACAAAATAGTAGTATTCCCCTTCAAATATGAATTCCTTGAAAATTTTATGAAGGAGGATAATGAAAATATCATTCACATGTGAATGACGTTCCTACTAACATATGACATAGGTGTGTAGGGAATTATGCAAAAAGTCACAGGAGTTTTAAAAATTATTGCTGAAATTGTGAAATGTAAACAGTCTTAAAAAGTGTCCATTCTTATAATGAACTAAATGCATGGAATATTGGTTCAGTTATTTACTTTCTGTATGCTGATTTGATAATGATACATTTTGTGTTATGAAATGTTAGCTGTTTCCAAACACACTGTGAAATTGTTGGGAAATGTTCTGTAACAGCACTGTATGTCTAGGTCTTCACCAAATAAGGTACCACACTTATTATCTATGTAGCAAAGTAAGGAAACACTGTCTATAACACATGGAGCCAGGATAATGTAGTCAGGATAGCGATTAGGCTACTGGCTGGACATCCAATTGATCAATCCCAGCAAGGACAAGAGGTTTATCTCTTCTCCAAAGTGTCTGGATCAGCTAAGGGGGTCCACCCAGCCACCTATGCAATGGGTATGTGGGGTAAAGGCTGCAGCATGAAGCTGACCACTCGCCTTCACCTAATGAAAGTTAAGAATAAGTGTAGTTATACCCCACTCCCCCATATGCTTTCATGATGTGTAATCGGACAACTTTACCTTCACCTTTCCCTCTACTGTTTATAAGGGATGTTTATATTCATTCCACATCTGAGTTCCAAAACTGCTAAGTTGGCTTTTCCACATCATGTTACTCCAAATTAAAATGTATAACTTCAAACAGGGATAAAAGTTTCAATAACACATCATGCAATAACACGTAAAGCAATCTTCACTACACAAACTACTCCCCTATAAAGCCGAAAGGTGTTTTTTTTTTTTACCTACTTGAATGACAACACAGGTCCAACTTCACTAAATATATCCTTCAACTTCTCTTCTGTAGCTTCGTAAGGAATGTTGCCCACTGAAATGACACAAATAGCAGAAAAAATAAATTACGGATACAATTGAAATTTGTTACTAAAAGGCCTAGTCTATGCTGCGGTTATTATCACGAAGAGGTTAAGCATACGATGGTCTGCCACCAAGACATACAACATGCACTACGCTTCACACACACACATACACATACGTGCAGACTATTTTCCATATGTGCTTACCAAAAACAGAGCGTAACGACTTGTCCATTAAACTCTGATCCGTCATTTTATTACAGCTTGTTTACTGACAATACCACTACCCTCACTCTAATCGGCTCTCCTTTTCACGGCACCAGCATCCGTGATTGTGTAAAGCACAGGCGTGACGCGTTCCGTTGCGTTATTCCGAAATCGCGCACAAATAGCCTGATGGCATGGATTAGAACACATATCGGTTAGCAATCTGTGCCTCGTCCGTGCTTGGTACTGCTGCTACATCTAGAGTTTAGTGTGTCAACTTGATTGAACAAAGAACGGTACCAACAGTTGGGGAAGAAGACGGAAGTTTGACAGGGGTTCAGCTCAAGGGGCAAAAACGGATGACATTAAACATATTTTAAAGGTGCGCTTTTTGTGTGTGTTTTTTATTCTGTTAACAGAGCGTACATCAGAAATACGTATTGTTGTGTATGTATTTCATTTGTTGCGTTTATTTTCCTCGGAGAAACTGTGAACACGAAGACGTGAAACCAGTAAGGAACATCTGAAGGGTAAAAAAGGTAAAGTTGTACCTGCACACGTCATTAAGGCATGTACGGGAGTAGAGGTACAGCTCCACTCAGTCCTAATGTTGGTACAAAATTGAGGTGAGTGGTCAGCCTCACGCATCGGCCGCATTACCCCTATGGAAAGGCCTGTAGTTCTTAATGAATATAAGGCTGAGTGGGCCCCAGAGTGAGTCTGGATGCTTTGGAGAATTGAGAAATCTCTCGCACAGCGGGAAATCTCTTGCACCTGCCAGGATTCAGACCCCAAATCATCTGGCCTGTCTTTTAGTCACTACACCACTACAGAGTTTTGTGTCCCCCTCCACTTCTCCATGTGAGAGGTAACACTTGAAATGAAATATTGAAGACTTGAGTGAGTCTAAGAAGGGGTACCAAACTAGAACTATGTGGGATTTCAGGCTTCCACTGCAGTGTAGTTGAGATCAATTTCAATTTCAGTTCTTTCCATATTGTTCTCAGTAGTGGAAAAATTGCTTCTGTCACCTAAAATACGTGCAGCTGGGCCACTAATACTTAATTCTAGTGTCACCTTCAGGGTTCATTAGAATGGAGTTTATTTCATTCAAGAGATCCTTCATAGGACTAAGAGGGTGTGCAGATCATGGCATTATATAAATACGGTATCTGTTGAGACACAAAGATGAATGCAAAATAACTCTGTTTGCATTGTTGCAGTCCACATCTCTAATACAAGTATAAGAGCATTGTAAATATCTGTTACAGTGTTACTGCAAAAGGGCAATATTTCATGGAACAATTACGATTTTCTCTTGCACATTTCTAAGACAATTAGAGTTTTAATTTGAGATACTTTTTTTTTTCCTGAATAGAAGATACTCTTTAAATACAGACGTAAATGCTTATATATCATGATGTGAACCATTAATTATTGGGTGAAGGTTAATGAATAACTTGTTTTCTATACATATACTTAATGAGGTTAGTGCTAAGCACAAGTCCATCTTATGTGGGCCTGGTACTTATGTAATGCATATCTGACTTTGTTTGGAATGTTTCCATGTTATTCAAGACAAACTTAATACGAAATATTACTATTGAGAAGCCAAAAAATCACCAGGTGCTGATCAAATTCTGATAGAACTGAACCAAGGAGGAGGTAAAACATTATGTTCTGAGAACCATGGACTTATTTATGTAGATATAGTATAGATATAGTATAGGATAGTAATTCTGATTGAACTAATTATTGAGAACTATCGTAATTGTCACCTGTGTTCAAAACTTTATCCAACATTATTCTTTGAGAATTAACTCCAGATGTGAACAAAACTGCTGGAGGTCATCAGTGTGGATTTTGATGCAGTATGTCAACTGCACCTGATACTGCAGACAAAATGGGTGTGGAATGTAGCAGTTTATAGACTTCAAGAAAGCATGTGATTTTATTCGGAGGGAGGTTTTGTAGAATAATTGTCACTGAGTTTGATGTACTGATGAAACTAGTTCTGTTAATTAAATTGTGTTTACATGATACCTGTATGCTGTATTTATATGAATTTAAGATAACAGTTTTTTTTTTAAAGTTCATCACCTGAAATATAGGGAGCTTTTTATAATCATGAGCAAAGTTAGCATTTTATGTATGGGTATATTATGGGGGGGGGGTGATATTTTATATGCAAAATTGTCTGGGCTATGACCCCAATCTAGAATATCTGAAATTAGCTGCTCCCTTCATACTGAATCCTGTGGAATATTACATCAAGTCTGCAGCAGCTGCCAGTGACATGCATGTTTACTTTTTTGGCCATGTGTTAATTCATTGATTGGTACCAACTGAAACCAGCTTGATGTACTGTTAGTAATGTGAAACGCAGGCAAGGTCATATTTGCTGTTTGTTGCTTTGGTTTACTTTGCTTATTTCCACTCCATAATGTCATGTGGGCTGATCATTTGGGGAAAACCAAGAGGCAGTAAGAAAATATTTAACATCCAAAAGAAAACCTTCAGGATAGTGGCTGTTGTTCGGGTACGGGCGGGCAGGGGTTCTGTTGTAGAAAATTATTTGAGCAGTTTAGTATACTTCCTCTTGCAAGTGAATTTGTGCTCTGCTTATTGTCACTTGTTGTGGAAAACTTGAAAAAGTTCAAAGGAATTCAGATGTACGCACTTTAATCACAAGAAACAAATATGGGCTTCATATGCCACATTCGTGCCACACAAGATGTCAGAAAGAGCTTCCCATTCTGGTAGCAGTTCATTCAGTAACTGTATGCCAGTCATACCGTTGTCATATTGCAACAGTATTCTTTATAGGAAATACCATCACTGCAACTTTATTTAGGTATTTATTATAAAATCAGGCTACACATTTCGACTGCATGCAGTCATCCTCAGGCCATTCTTGTGAGAAAATGTAAAAGGTAAGATTTGTGTCAATAAGTGAGATCTCAATTTTGCAGGTGCTGTTGTAAGTCAAGAATAAAATAAAATAGTAATTAATTTTAATTGTAGTTAAAACTGGTAGGATCTTCTCATCTTCTTGGTAACCTTACTCCCACGCGGAAAACAGTGGATATTCAGGATTGTTCCAGTGTGTGTGTGTGTGGGACCATGACTGTGTTATTTTCCATATTTTGACTATATTTCTTCAGTGGTTCTTGTATAAAAGTTAATTTTTGTGTTTATTAATGGAGACTTCAGAACTTTTGTGGTGATTACGATTTGAATTGTAGGTGGTTGTCACCTGAATATTATTATCACTTAAGTTGAAGGTTATGTCTGTATATGTGGCCATGCATTGAATGGATGAAAGATCTTTCATCCATTACATTAATAAAAATCTAAATAAAGTCATGGTGATGGTGTTTCCTATGTAGAATATCATTCAGTAATCTTCTGTCTACAGTTAAAAAGTTTAAGTCGTGACATGAAAGTATTCCAATTTGTACAAAAAGCATTTCTGCTATCTTATGCTTTCCACTTTGCTGATGAATTGACCTCAGTTGAAAATTCTGAAGTTCATTAGTTTTATGAAGGCGTATGTAAGATATTTCTGGGTCCAGCACATACTTTGACTTATGTAATACTGTACATCTTCTGTTAATGGTGTTTATAAATAGTTTTTAGAATTACATATTTAAATGCATGTTAAACGCAGGTACTGGCATTTTGCACATGAAATAATTTTTATAGTTGTGTCATGTTTTGCTGTGCCTGTAAGTAGACTGTTCACCTACTGTATGTTTATCTTAATAATGATTTAAAATAGTTACTTGAGTTTATATGTGGGTTAGCACAAAGAAGGGTCTGTGGATTGTGAATCAGTTCAGTGGTACTTTTTAGGTTTTCACATTAGTGCAGATGAGCTAATCTGTTGTCTGTTCATTTGTGAGAGGTGAATCTCTAGCCAGAAGAGTGTTAGGTATCTTTGATTATATTTGTGCTGTTACGTGCTTGCATCCTTCAGGGCAGTATTTCTCAGCTGGGGGTCCACAAGTTGTGCAAAGGATCCATAAATTGAGATAATTTTGGGGAAGCGGTTTGCAGTATTAGAGAGGCCGACAGTCACTGGTATAGAGACACCAGTCATCCTGAACATATCTGTGGTATTGCAGAAAAGAAAGGGGTTTTATTGAGCCCCACATTTGGTAATAGTAGGAAGTAAAATAGATATTAAAATGTAAAATTAATAGTTTTTGAAGATATAAGGGCTTGCAATAGCTTGGAATAAGCTGAAACTTCTCGCCTGATTGTATTATGGTGTTGTGCATGACTGTGCTATCACCGAATATATATTTAAAAGATTATAGGTGAAGAAATTGAAAGCATATTAAATTTGGGGAATATCTCTTGTCATATGGTCCAGAATCTTTTTTCTTCCTGTCTGCTGTCTAAAAACGTAGAGACTAAAGTGCTCATATATGAAAGTATAATTTTACCTGTTTTGTGTGGGTGTCAAACTTGGTACCTTACTTTAAGGGAAGAACACAGGCTGAGGGTGTTTGAGAATAGGGTGCTGAGGAAGATGTGTGGACCTGAGAGGGCAGAAGTAACAAGGGGCTGGAAAAAAAATTCTTAATGAGGAGTTTTTTGATCTTTAGTGCTCACAAAAAATTAGTAGGATGATGAAGTCAAGGAGGATGAGGTGGGTGTGATGTATGGCCCACATGGGAGAGGGGAGAGGTGCATGCAGGGTTTGGTGAGGAAACCTAAAGCAAAAAGACCACTTAGAAGATCTAGGCATAGGTGGGAGGGTAGTATTGAGGGGTGTCATAAGGAAATGGGGTGAGAGAACATGAACTGGATTCATCTGGCTCAGGATAGGGACAGGTGGTGGTCTCTTGTAAACTTGATAATGATCCTTCAGGTTTCATAAAATGTAGAAAATTTCTTGTCTAGCATATGAGTGCTCCGTGGAGCTAGTTTCATGTGTTTAATTCAAGTACCTACTTGTTGTGCTTGCTTAAGGCAATAATATTGTTACCAAAACATTACGACAAAACACAGGCATTTGTAATGAAGCCTTCCACATCAGTGAAACAGTGTAGGGCCACCTCTCAACCTTGATGTTAAACTGTCCAGTAATATTTTTATTGTACCGTAAGTAAAAGTAGATGCTCCCATATAATTCCTTAGTGTCGCAATAACTGGTGCCAATGTTTTTGGATATTTCAGTGGATAAACTATATTGATACTATAAATTGCTAGTGTATGTGTATATATGTATGTCTATGTATATGTATCTTACATATAAGTGTTGAAAATTCGTCTTTCTTGTAATGTGTACCTGGTTGCCAGAAAATGAGCTTGATTTTGATACAGTATTGTGTAGTCTGAGTGAATTATCATTTCTTATTTCTTTACTGAAATTTTTTATTCATAATAAGGCATTGTATTTGACAGTTGTTTAGTTCAAGTCATAGATGCTAGGGGTAACACTTGACAACAGATCTGAGGTGTCTGTGCCGGTGATGGTCAAGGCTTTTATCAATAGTGTTATTTTCTTGGCGCAGTTTCAAGGTTGTGCTAAATATACTCTTAACTTCTTTGCACCTGGAACAGTGAATTTATATACTGCCTTCTCTTTCATTTGTAATGCATAGATTGTTGATGGTGGAAGCAGTTGATCTGTGTGTGTGTGTGTTTGCAGGGGCTCTTCAGTATATTGCCATGTAGGCAGGTGCTGCTGTCAGTAGACTGCTGGAACAGGTTGAACCATGGGACTGCGGGAAATTGTTACATGGTAAGAAGTGCCCTTACTTGCTAAATGAAGCGTGCTCCTTAGTAGTATAGAATACAGTGAAACCTGTCAAGCGATCTGTAGAATACAGGAAGTGGACCAGGCATGACAAGGTAGAGCATAAGACTATATAAAAACCACTTTAATACACAGAAGCTGTCTAATGCTGATATAGAATGCATAAATAAGATTATACACTCTTTTATGCTATTTCTGTACAACTTCTACATGTCAGTTTCAACTTCATGCATTGCTTGTCTTGTTGTCTGTAGCTTCGGTGTGTGTGTGTGCGCGCGCGCGCGTGCGTGCGTGCGTGTGTGTGTGTGTGTTTTCTCTTCAATGACAAGCCTGTGCTGCTGTTGTCTGACCTAGGGACCCCATAAATCAAGCTGAACAACTGTGTCTGAGTTTATTTGACATAACCACAGTCCAGTTTTTCTGTGGAAGGTGTAAATTTCATAAATTTTTACCCATATATATTGTGATACTATACTGTATACAGTATAAATGAAGTATCAGTTTATCTTCAGTATGTGCTGCTGAATTCCATCATGCTTATCTTTCATGCCTTTGTTTGTTATCTGTGACAGGATGTGTGTTTGTGTCACTTTGAAAGCTTAACCTTTCATGACTACAGAGACAGTCTGGACCAGAGGGAGTTGTATTCACTGTAAGATATACTTATGGCTCGTTTCAGGTATCAGAAAAAAATTGGTACCTATGATAAACAACAGTGGGAAAAAACAATTGAACAGCGGATCCTTCATGGTCTGACCCATGTTCCTAAGAAAACAGCCAAGCTGAAGACAGAACTTATAGATGTTGACCTGGTTAGAGGTATGTTGGTATCTCTTAGACTGCATTAAACAATGTAGATAAGGTCAGTTGTTTCAGTCTTGGTGTTCTAGGAAAAACATTTGTTCAGGCATGTAGAGTTTTTCACCTAACAAACATTGTGCTTCTGAAGCCACTGTGATGTATCTCTCTAAGAGCCATCAGAATGTTATCCTACCATCTCATCAGTTTTCCAAGTGTATATTTCCCAACAGTACCCCCCCCCCCCCCCCAAAAATTCTGTATTTATTCCTCATCCAGCCCATCCTAGCCTCATACACGCCCGTCTAAGCACACATTTTACCGTCGTAATGCTATTACAGTTGTAGCTGATCTACTATATGAACCATAAAGTGCTGTGTTGTATGGTATCATAAGTTGTTCACTTCACATTCCTTGGGTGCAAATATTTTCGTGAGCATTTTGTTTACAACTGTCACAGTTAAAGTTTCTCCCTCACAGTAAGAGATTGGGTTTCACATTCATCCATAACATCTTCACTGCTTTGGAATGGCATGATGATAGTTTGCTATCTGATTATTACTAGTACTGCTACTACTACTACTACTACTACTACTACTACTACTACTACCACCACCACCACCACCACCACCACCAGCAGCAGCAGCACCACAACTACTACTGTTGCTACTGCTGATGTTACTAGTAGTAGTAGTGGTGGTGGTGGTAGTAGTAGTAGTAACAAACACCAGAATTTTCTTCATAAAATTTCTGCATTGTTTCACCTGGTAGTTTTTACACATACCTGCATGTTGAGACATTTTCCAGCTGTGAATCACAGTTCGTCACCATTGTTATTCACTCATATTTCCACCACATTAGACTACCCTGCAACAGAACCTTCTTCATTCTACATCCTTCCAATGGTACATTTATGACAACCCCCATCTCCTTTGCAAACTGTTTCAGAAATACTGGATAATCAGAATTCCATGTTACTATATGATTGCATCTACTTTATGTGGGATAAGCTACATTCTACATTTTATACTACTATATGCTGCTTAAGACACAAAGATTCCGTACAGTTCACCAGTAGAATTAAAAAAACTCAGTTTTACTTCATGTTTTATACACATCTAATTGATGTGTGAGATCCGTACTGTTTTTGGATTTTAGGCAACATAGAATGGTACTTTCTTACCAATGTTTTGGGACAACCTGTTGATCCCATCTTCAAGGTTCAAGCAGTCCAAGAAGACCCTTGAAGATGGGACCGATAGGTTCTCCCAAAACGTCGGTAAGGACCTACCATTCTATGCTGCGTAAAATTCCAAAAGAACACGTATCATTTACATCATGGCAGCAGCCTGAAATCATGCATAATTAATGTATGTTCCCCCTGATGATGACTCACTCATAAAAAGTTGAAATTCACTAGAGATGTTATGTTTTAAATTTGAAATATAAACATACATCGACATAGTGTGTGCTTGATTGGTTATTATATGATAATTTATTTAACAATTTGGAACTTTGATTTTTATGAGGTTGCTGATTGTGGACCTCTAAGTCTTTATTATACTTCAGGTTCATCATTTCCCAAAGCCAAACCAAAACATGGGCTGTTGACAGTTACTCGGCTAGCAGCCCTACGACTCTTCTTGCTACCTGCTTACAGTCGCTGGTGGATCCAGCAGACATCACCCAGGGTGTTTTGTCTTCTGCTCTTGTTATATGTACTTCAGTTAATCAATATGGCACTCTACTGTTGCTATTGCACTATGTATACTGAAGATGATTCAGCTGAGGTGAGCTTCTTTGATGTGTGAAAGGAAACACTTCATTATACCTTTTAAGCGTAATTTAATTGATGACTCGTATGGGAGGTGCAGTTTTCATGGTGGTAAAAATGTGTAGAGCAAACTGTTTGAGTTAATGATGAGTGAATTGCTAAGATTGTATAGAATCGGTGGTGGATGACTGAAATTTGAGTTTGGAGCAATGGTGGTATGATGATGACAGGAAAACAGAAGTACTGAGTGAAAAACTTGGCCCACTGTCACTTTGTTGATAATAGATACCGCATGGCGTTGTCTGAGATTGAACCTGAACCTCTGTGGTGAAGAATCAGCAACTAACTGCCTGAACAATGGTACAACAAGGAAGATAATGATCTTCTAGTTTATGATGGCATGTAGTCTGGCAGGTGGTTACCAGTGTCCTAACAGAACCTGCTGCTTCCATTGTCTACCTGAAGATGGAAACGACATGTTTCTCCAGAACATTCATAACCACCTACCAGCCTGTGATATCGTAACACAGAAGGCCATAATCTGTAGTAATGCCTTTTGACTTACAAGATAGTGAGTGAAAGTTCTATTAGTTTGCTTTCAGAATTCCAATTATCTTTGCTTCTCTGAACTGTATTGACTCTAAATGTTGACATACACCCTTGAGGTTCTGTTGAACATTAGTACTTCCAAATAACTGAACGTTAGTTTCATGCATTAATTCCCTTTTCCTTGTGATGTATCCCAAATGAGTGTACAGGAAGATCATATTATTAGAATTTATAAATTGTATGAATACTGTGTTTCTCTGTCATATTCTGTCATAGATCATGAACAGCGAAAGTATGCAGTTTCCTCAGGTAAACTTTATACTTTTGTCTAGTTTTTACTTTTGTGTTGAGCAGTTTTTGTTTGCTGTCTCAGTAAATCATGTGTGACCCCTCACTACAGCTCATTCAGGATGCTGATATAAATAATGTTTATTATTTCCCATGTCCATGTTTAGGTAACATGTTTCATGCTGATGTCATAAACATATGGTGATGATCAAAAGTATGGAAAAAATCCAAACTACTTGAAGTCTTTGACACATTCATAAATTCTATTATAACATCTTCCCAGTTTCTGAATGACACATGTAATTGAATGATTTTCATAATGTTTTGTAAAAGTCTGTTTATCACCACTGGACGTTCAGGTTATTTGGCAGTAAAATGTCAGCTTTTTAGATTATATGGCATTGATTGATAAGATGATTGCTACTGCTAATTTGCAAAAAAAGTGTGGAAGAAAGTAGCTATGGTCTCATTTAAGGTAATTTGCCTGGAAGGACTGTAGATAGTTAGTACTGAGATTTTAACCAGGAACCTCCCACATGCAAAGCTGCAGTGTGAAACAGCTGTGAAGTTTGGTATATCTTGTTCATTGTAATCAGTGAGCTTCATTCAGATATATCCATAAATATTGCATTCAGATGCAGTTGTCAAGGAGCTTATGTAAACATGCTTCATTCATTGCAGCAACATGTGTCTGCTTCAGAAGTGCTGGTGCCTGGTGCTATGATGTTGATTCTCAGCTTGATCCACTCTCAAATTGTTTCAACGCACACAGGACCAACAAGGAACCCAACTGGAGGAAAGTCTCGACGAGTGAAACGCACTAAACGGCGCCTTCTCTTCTCATCTCGTTCACGTACAGTGTGTAAGTGATTTCACTTTAAACTGTTATTAAGCAAACATCTGATGGCCCATAAGGAATTCAAGTTTTCCACTTTGAGACCTGGATGAGTTCATAATTTTAAATTGTTGTAGTTGTAGTAGTTGTTATTTTTGTTGTTGCTGTTGTTGCTGTTACTGTTGTTGTCATTATCATCATCAGTGTCGTCACACTTGTTATAGTTGTTTGTGTCTTTGTTGTCACTGTCATTGTCATTTCTCCTTTAAAATTAGAGGTGGATGGCAGAAGAGCCATGGAATTTATTTTGTGTTTATTTCTACTTGAACTTAACCAGTGGGCCACTTAAGCAAGTCTGGCAGACCACAGATTGCTTATTACTGATATATAAAGAAACAGACAGGTCAGGATACTTGTAGATAATTTGGTTATGTCTCAACCCATTTCAGAGTGTCTTAATATATTACAGGCTCTGACTCAAAATCATCTCCTGATACTGGCTCAGAGAAGGCTGGCTCCATGGGAGAGCTGAGTGGAAGTAAATACAGTAAGAGGGTGCTATTAAGAAGGTAATGATCACACATTCTGTAATCATTATTCAGTGAAAAAAAGGCTTATCTAAGTGCAATAGAAGGTATATATGTATTGAACCATTGTTTCCTGTCCTTACGTTTTTGCAGCCTACATGCATGATGTCAGCCTTTGTGGTTTAGTTGTGAGTTGGAGTTCTTCTGTTTTGGCAGTATAGCCACCATCTTCAGGGTGAGTAGGTTTGGAGGATGATGCTGTCTGACAGTGGTAGTAGGGCCAGAGACCTTTCCCCTAGGATAGCATGAATCTCTGTACCCCACGGTAACCACCACTGTGAGACCTTTGCACTGGGCTGCATCATCCTTCTGACTGATAGACACTGAAGACAGTGACTGCAGTTGGCACTGAAACGTGGAAGAACTTCATGCGTAGTCTGGTAGAAGCGTACGAGCATACCCTGTTGATGGAGGCAACATGGTTGTCTGAAATGTTGGAACACTTCAAATTGTAGAAATCCTAGGCACCTATCCACCATCCTAGGGAACTTACATAAATTGTGAACTTTCTTGTGTGATAGCTTAAATGATGCACTGATTTTATCCTTTTTAGTTTGAGAATTTTGTTTTCAGGTACTTCTGACTGATATTCATCATTCTCCATGTACTTTTGTAGCATAATAATGTTAGAAACAAACATATTGATTTTGAGTTCTTTGGCATTGTGTCAGTTCTTTATTATTTCTCAGTTCAGAAAACTGAGGGAACAGTAAGTATCCACATGTTTCTATATAATAACAGACTCACCATCTCAATTGTGATATGTTCCCAGTCATAGACTTTATTACTCAATTCCGTATAAGGAATATTGTTTTCCTGTATGCCACTGTGTTGTGAAGTAGATTTCTGTTTCTTGTGTTTCAGATCCTCAGTAGAGATTGTTCGTAGGCGAGGTGTTGCCTGGGATGCCTCTGCAAAGGGAAAATCAGATACTAGTCATAGCAAACAACCTGAAAAGGACAGATGTGGCAGTACAGGAGAGCAGAGTCAGGCAGCTGGAGATAGCTCATCAAATGCTCGTACGGCATTTACAAGGCAGCGAGTCAGGTATTCCAGTTGCAGAATTATATTATCCATATCCTGAAATGACACAGTAATTCCATTTCACTGATACTGGAAGAAAGTGGTGTAAATTAAGCAAGATTTACTGGTATCATGTAGTAAGTAGCTCCATTGTAAAGTTCATTATTCAACAGAGATTATCTGGTGTTATGGAACCTGGAGATCCACCATCATCATCACAAAAGTGAGCCAGCTCTATCCAGCCCACATTTTTACAGCCTCTTTCTCTAAGGTGTGTTCTTCCATCTGGGACTAGATTTCCCAAACAGGAACATTTCCCCTGTTTGTTTTGGGATGATAAAAATAAAACAAATATGCTGCATGTCATGGAATTATTTCTGCTTTTTGTTTTTAGCTGATAATAAAGGGAAAAATATATACACAAATGTGATCATAAAATCTCAATTGACAAGGTCACTTGAGAAGATAGTATTAAAATTTGTTTGGAGGTGTAGAGTGTGAAAGTATAGACTAGATTGAACTGGCTTGTGCTGGAGTCCAGTGGCAGAATTTTTAGTGAACATTTGGGGTATATAGAAGCAAGAAATAAATTGACCAGCTCTTCAAGGAAGTCTCTCCACCACAACCTTTCATAGTCACTGCCCTGTTTTTTAGTTCGAGCAGATTTATGCTTAACTTAGAAACTTCTTACTGTTTGTGCATCCATAGGTTGCAGGTGGAACCACTGGAAGGAGAGGCACAGGGTCAACATGAGGCCACACCCCTTGATGATGATGGGTTTGAGAGTCTGAATGGCAATGTATCAAGTGAGAATGGTGAGGAAGTGACAGAGGATGTTGAGGAAGGAGGAAGAAGGCGCAGTAAAATTGCCGAGGATCTCAGCACACAAAACAGATCTTCCTTGAACTGGAATTCATCAGTTCAAGAAAGTAGCAGCTTTTCTAGTGTAGGCAAGACTCAGAATGAAAGAAATCGCTCAACTTTAAATTACAGTGGTCAAGGGCCTGAAGGATTCTTGCAAGATGCAAAATTATCAGCTTCAAATATTGCAGTACCAGTGGTACATATTACAGAGCACAAAGATATTTTAAGGTTATGTGATGAACAGGAGTTAATTATAGAAAGTGGTGCTCATGTTGAGTGTCTAAAAAATGATACTTGTAGTGAAGAAGCGGCAAGAATATTGGGTCCTGGTGAATTTAATGAAATTAAGTGCATTGAGCCAGAGCAGACTGGTAATGAAAATATTCAAAAGTTGGTAGTCACTTCGTCTGAGAAATGTGATCATGAAAGTGGCCAAAAAAAGGTATTAATTGATGATAAGGAGCATGTGAGACTGAGTGATTCATCAGCAGAGGAACGTGTCACATTCAGAAATTCGTGGATTCAAGGTGTCACATCATGCAGGAGTCCTAGTTCAGATACTAATCATGCTGACTCTGATACGGATATCACAGACACAGAAGTTAGGGGCAGATCACCTCAGGTAATGGTTACAGTTAAAGTTTTGCTGTGACAGTGAAGCAGAATATTGTGTGAATTTAGACATGGTTTTTTACTGCTCTGCTCTGTAGAATTCATATTCTTAAAGAAGTGCATGTAGTTTGTTCTGTCTGTTGGTCATTACCCAGTACCATTTAGTGTCTTCTCACCATTTAACCTTTGGGCACCGAATTAAATGCCCAGTGGGATATGCAGAAGAGCAGAATTTAAATGACTGCGTAAGAGAGTCCATAACTGGCAGTCAGCAATAGGCGACATTGTGTTTTGAGCATCTCACTGTGTGTTACCAGTCAGTAACATTCAGTGCCAAAGGGTTAATAATCTTGCATCAGAAATTGTGGTGAAGTGTGTAATAGTCATACATTGTGTCTGATAAGTCTATAGGTTTGAATGGCCCATAGATCAGCTATTATAACATGAGCTCTTCTGGGACCTCACACTCTCTCTATTATAATTGTGCATAGTGTTGATATTATCTAGGGTATGGCACCATTATGTCCCGTACATTTCTTCTGTCTCCATCTACACAGTGTCCACGTTCTTACACACTGAAGCTGGAGACTCTGGTTCCTCTGGAATGCTTTTACTTTCCCTGGGACTCCTCATCATTACAGTAAAGGTCACAGTCTCAATTTTCATTTCGTCGGCTTGTGAGGTCACATGTAGGTTAGTTCTTGAACAGGGGTCATAACCACTTCCATGTTGTTCCCTATTTATACATTCCATAGTATTGTATGTCTGTTATTAATAAGTATTTTCTTCAACCTTACAAGAGGGAAAGACTTATAGTGCGCCGGGGAGGATCCCAGACATTGCAGCTCTCATGTGGACAACAGCAAAGAGGACGACTAGCAGAAAGTAGCTACAACAGCAGCTGTGAGAGTGAAGAGGGTGAAGCACTTTCATCACCTGGCACAGGGGGCAGCTGTTGTCCTCTCCTGACAGAGGGCACTACATCGGCTGGTGAGTGGATTGGAGTCACAACGAACAGTGAGGAGTGCAGCTATAGCTCAGAACTGGAAGAGTCTGGCAGTCAGCGTGAATGTAATGTTCGAGACAGCGTCGAACTGAATGATCATCCTTTTGCTTGGGAATTTGAGCTTGTAAGTGTCCTGCAGTAGATGTGCATGGCACTGAACTTAATGATTGAGTCATGCTTCACATTTGGGAGCTGTGGGGGTTTGGCACTTTGCTTGGAGACAAACTCACCTTGTTACTCCAGCAATGTGTCAGAACAGCACCTTAGAATAGCCCATGACTGCTTCCTTCTTTGTCCTTCACAACTCACCCTTAGTCACTAAATCCATGGAGCAGAATCCTTCTTGAGAAGTTGGTAGTTGGTCACCTAGTCAAATCCCCAAAAGTTTATTGCCATATTCACAAGAGACCACCAGTTTGCCCCTGTGCTGAGCCAGATGAATGCTGTCCATGCACTGCCATCACTGTTTCTTTCGGATATGTTTTAATATTATCCTTTGATCCCTGCACAGGAATTGCAAGTGGTCTCATTCTGTCAGGTTTCCCTGCTAAACCCTGTGTGCATGCCTGTTCCACCGCAAACATGTTACACGCTCTGCCCACGTCTTCCTTCTTGAGGAATATCCTTGTTACCTGGCAGCTGATGTCCAACTTTGTGATAGCATGCACAACCATAGAGGCATAAAATCATGTAATAGTGGCTCAGTCTGCCTAGTGTCTTTAATCCTATGTACATTTAGCAGTTGACAGAAGTGATTTTTCCACCTATTTAAACTGCTGTTGGAATCTGCATGCAGATCATCCATATCTTCCTGCAGTAAGTTAATTGTATGTAGTTAAGGATTCATGTCTGCTAGGGTGTAATGCTGTGTCATTGGGTGAGTGGTTCGTGACATTTTGAAGACTACATTCCTTTGAAAGATCATGAACCACTGACCCATAAGATCTGAATTCTCAACAACACCCCTGTGAGAGCTTCAAATCTTATGTGATTCTATGTACTTCGGTAATCCTTCTTAAATTTATTTGGGTGTGAACCAGTTCATCACCCTAACACTGTGCTATAACCAGAGCTGTTGAAGGGCATTGTGGAAGTAAATAATCAAAATCAATTGCAGTCATTTTTTATGGGTGTGAAACACAACCTCTTACTATTTTCATTTAAGTACCAACTAAATGCACTTAAATAGTCACTTTACTCTGACATGTTCTGGCACAACCAAGCCATCATTAGGCAGTATATACCAGGTTTAAAACCATTAATGGTAAAATGGTTTACAGCTACAAATTTCACAATCATCAGTACATACTGCTGCTAAAACCATTTTGTATGTATATAAAAATATATGAATTTTATAATGTATGGTGGTATATATAAAACATAACACATTTAAATGTAAAATATTTAAAATATAAAATGTAATTAGATATAATACACTGAGTTGTGGCAGTACATATTCAAACATGTATTGTAGTCTTCGAACCAATGTGGACTCTGCCCCTGTGTGACAAGCTGGATGTGTATATGGCAGGCAGCAGAGTGTCTCTTACTGTGAGGACAACACATAAAATACAAGTGTTTGAGAACAAAGTGGTGAGCAGAGAACTTCGACTGAAGAGGAGTGAAGGGTATCGCATGACAAGGAAGTTTGTGTTTTTGGAGGTTGCCAGGCATTGTTAGCTATATGAAATTAAGGAAATTATGAAGAGCTGAATCGTAGAAACCATGATTGTTTTATGAACAACTAAGTGATGAATGAATGAGCACCTGAAATACCAATTGACCAATGATCAAGGAAAAATTGACTGCATAGAGTTCCTTCAGTTACTAACTTTCTGTGTGTTTTTGTTCATATGTTTCAGTCACCTACTGTAATTTTGAGTCCCAGCTGTGCAGCATCTGACAGAGGCAAGTAACGCATTACATGTTCTTGTTAGTGGTCACACTTGTGTGTAACAAGGGATGGAATGTTTACAGCATGCAAGCTGTGTTGTTATTTCAGTGAGCTGCACTGTTTGGGAGAGTCGTGATGTGAAGAAGGCCGACCTGTCTGTGTTGGACATCAGTTCTGCTATCATAGCACGTGTGGAGTCCATGCCAGAAAATATGGATTACTTCTATGTAGGTAAGTTGTTTAACCCTTTAAAGACGAAGCGTATCTGTTTTATATAAGGACTCAGTGCGTACCGCACTGTAAACACTCTCCACTTCGATTATGAAAACCAATCTCTTGAAGTTTTATAAGGCAAAAATTGCTGTTTGTTCTGACATCCATACAAAACACATAAACGCAATGTGGGCACCACGTAGAATTTTTTAATGTTAAACCTGGTCGTACATAAAGTTAACTGCTAGGCTTTAAAAGGTTAAATGCCCCACTATAAATGTATTCAGGTGAAAGTATGCCTGTGGGTATTTTTGAAACATGTTTTATGTGTGTCCTGTATGGAATTTGTAGGCAAGTTTGAGCCAGCTGTCCAGGGATTGAGACTAGCTTTTTGTAACAGGCCCATCAAAGTAGGTTCTGCCCTTTCCTTATTCCACTGTAAGATGGAGGCACTATGATGCTGTGGGACATTGTTGGTATTTTAGGCAGAGAGAATGAACTGTCACCAAAGTTTCATTTGTACCACTTTGTTTTGCCTATTTTCATGTAGAGTTCCACAATTTCCATGAACACTAAGAAATCAAGACAACTATGTAGATTTTCCTTAGCTGCCATTAACTTTACATTACCAAAAGTGAAACCTTTTCAAAGATCTGTTACCACACAAATTTTCAGGATCCTACACTAAGCACTAATAATGTCCCTCCTGTCACAGAAATTTGCACTGCTGCCATTTTCATATTAAAGATTAGAAATAGGAAGTGCAAGGGTGGCATAGTTTCTAGTGGAATGCTGCTTATACAAAGTTCTGTGAAAGTCCGTGATTTGGGTAGAAAATAGTTGAGGGAAACATTCATAGCTGTGTATAATACCATAAGCCTAATAGGCATATATTTTCTTACAAAATAAGGGAAGTATATGGAAACTGTGAGATTTGAGGTTCTCACAGCAGTGTTGCTCAAGATTCAAGTCTTTTACGATGTCACGCTATGCCATTTGGTAAATAGTTTAGAGGACCTTAGTGCCTCCATCTTCAGGGTCATGCAGTCCATTACTTGACCCTGAGGATGAAGGCATTATGTCCTTCAAGATGTCAGTAGCCATTTATGCAGGGACACAACATAATATCCCATTAGTGGTAGTTTGAACATAAGCTTTGTGTTACAATGCAGACCACCACTCTTGCTGTGTTACGGATTGTTACAAAATATGATAAAATGCCCATTTAAGACTTCAGCAGTAAATTTGGACATGTCAGTTGCAAATGGAGGAAGTTTAACACTGACAGCATTATTGACTGGGGATCACAGAAACTGAACACTACATACAGTGGAACATTAAATGCGGATTTCCACTGCACCAAGAGGGTTTGTCTGCACTGTTACATTTCACATAACTTCTATACTAAATTGAGAAAAGTTCAGCGTAGATAAGTCACTTGCCTACTAAAGATAATGAAGGTTTTTTTGCAAGGAATATCAGAACAAAATTCCTTTCTTAATTTTTGTAATTTTTTTTTAAATAGGTGTTCAGCATTTAAAACAGGTGGCAGACAGTGAATAGCCAAATAAGTCTTGTGAAATTCGACAACCAGTGCCTTGAATGCAGACTACATCTTTGTGTTAGGAATACACAGTTGATCAATAGTTATTCATAATTATATACAATTTTTTTTATCACATTATGATAAACATGCATGTAACACTGAAATAAACCCTGCCATGAAGAATGACATTGATTCCAGGTTTGTAACTTGGCCCTGTTCTGTTGTAAACCTGTACAGCATGAGTCTCCAACCCATGGCCCACCAGCTTGTATTATGTGGCTTGCAGCGAAATTTGTGTATTATGTATATACTGTAAAGACTGGACAATAATTTAGGCAGTAAGGTATACTACTTATTGTTATTTGTCCACATGCAGCCTGCCAACCAACCCACAATAACTGGTGTGGCCCTTTGCCATAAAAAAGTTGGAGGCCCATGCGTTACATTCATGTAGACAGTTTATATACTTAATGTTATATGTGCTCAGTGCAGTAGTTGAAAATAAAACTTGTCTGTAGACAATGGATAATTGTGCAGAACTAGGAGATGTGTGCAGAACTAGAGCTGTAGTTTTATTAAAAAATGTGTTTTATTCTGGCATGATTTAGGGGTGGTGATGGCTATCATTCTTGCATTACTGCCCTCTTTGTGTCGACTGAGTGATGCGGGCCATGAAGTTACACCAGGCGCTGATTCTGCACCTCCGGCTGCTGTTTCAGTAACAGTGGTGGAACTGACTGGAACATTACTGTCCAGCCTCTCTGATTCACTTTTGCTTTTGATGAATGTTGCACTGGGTGACACTTTATGGTGAGTAGAAATAAACCTTTTGTGGGTCAGTAAGCAGCCAGCATGGCAGAGCTCACTGTTTTGACTTGTACATTTTTCTGTATTTTATGTCATGCAATAATGATGATAGCATCAAATCTGTGTACTGCTGAGTTGGATGGTAGGATATTTATATAGTTGCAGTTCTTCTGAATGATTGCAGACACCAAGTGCCATTATGTTCGCATCAGAAGACTTGCATATTATAGTGCATCATTACTGTGATTCTCCGTGTGGCACTTTTCGAAGATTTCATTCATGAAAACAATTCTTTAGATTGTCATTAAGTGATTTGTGAGGGAAGGATGTGACTAAATTGAGTGATTGCATTTTGTGCTTTGTTCGTAGGGAGCGCACATTGATACTGATTGCACTTGTTGAGCGCTGCTTGCTGTCTACACTGTTCTTCTTCCTGCTTGCTGTAGCAGAACGGACATTCAAACAGCGTTTCTTGTATGCCAAACTTTTCTCACATCTTACTTCATTTCGCCGTGCACGCAAATCTGAGCTGCCACACTTCCGCCTGAATAAGGTGCGCAACATCAAGACTTGGCTGTCAGTACGCTCATATCTCAAGGTATGGTTTCAAAAACCCAGTTCTGATCAGCATTTGTTCTGTTAATGTGCTATGAAAAAGGTTGGGCTATTGAATTTAATGATTCTCATTTTTTCCCTGTTACATCGCTTTACAGCTGTACTGATCCAGTTATGACCCTTTCATACTCATATCTCAACTTCTTACATTTTAGTATAGTGTTCCTTGCAAGTTAAATTGTAACTATTTGATAATAGAGTACAAAACATTTCCAAACTTTTCTTATGTCACACACTGGAAAGATAAATATGACAGCAGAGTCCAACATCTTACAGATGGGCAGAATGATCCATTTAAAATCTTATCCCAGTAGAAGGCATAAAGGCAAAGCTTTCCTGTAACAATCATGAAGACTCAGAGTGGGAATGGAATGTTGGGCTTGAATCCATACTTCGACATTCAGCACATCTCGGATGGCAAAGTTGTCAGCTGTATGTACGGCCAGACTTTACCCCCAGAGAAATTCCTTGGATTTCTGTTAGAGGCTGAGTAGACCCAAGGGCTACTGAATACGGACAGAAGGAATAGGACTGGGAAACGAACCTGTCTTGTGGCAAAATGCCTCAACCAACTGCACCACTGTTCATCACTAAAAGACGTATGCAGTCACCAAGTATAAGTATGTCCCTAGGGCCGTGCCATGGCTCAGGCGGTTAGCTGCCGGCCTCCCACCGCGGAGGCCTGGGTTCGATTCTGGGTCAGTACACATGGGATTTGTGGTGGACAAAGTGGCACTGGGACAGGTTTTTCGCCCGAGTACTTCGGTTGTCCCCTGTCAATTTCATTCCACCAGTGCTCCATTATTAGGAAGAGGACAAAAAATAATCATCATCATCGTCATCTTCATCACAGGGTTGCACAAGAAGCCTCAAGGCTGCGGGGCGTCTGTAGCGTCTGCTGTAGGGCCCTTCACCACTAAAAAAAAAGTATGTCCGTGAGAAGGGTAGGGCAGCCGAATGTACTTTCGTACAGTTGGGCAACATGTAAAGCTATGTGCACAGTTCACATTAACTATTACTGCTGAACTGGAATAAGAAATTTACTGTTGCACATGGTTCAGGTGCTTCCTCTTTAGTGGGACTGATATTTTGAATGGCATATTTTTTATGGAAGAAGGCTTGTTTGAGCATTATGTGAAGGAATTTTTTTTAGAGACTGGTTCATTTTGATGGGATATTGGCCACTTATATACCTGGATCTGATATCCCCTGGCTTTTTTAAAGCAGTTTTCTTAAAGAATTTGAGTACCAAAACAGCCCAAGGATTATATGATAAATGAAACTGAGTGTTGACAACACCATCAGCAGTATTACATGGGAAACTCTTACATGCGACTCTTGAAATAAGATGATGAGGTTTGATGCATTAATTCACAACAATGGAGGACACTTCAAGAATGTTGTGTGTACACTCTCGTATATATTATGTTTGGTACAGTTTTGAAAGAATTGTGCTGCATTTTTAGCTGTGAATTTGAGTCTTCATCAACAGATGGCAGTAATTTTTCATAAAAATGTTACAGAATGCAGCTGGAATTATATTTGTCGCTTTGTATTTAAGAATGTGTAGTAGAAACACAAAACAGTGTTTATCCCATCAACAGATAGTTCCACTGTACCCTGCTTCAATGTTCAGTGATGCATAACATTCACACTGAATGTATGGAAGATAATGGGAATTTGCTATTTCCTGCTGCTATTTTGGCTCACTGGGCTACTGTGCAAAATGAGAAAATATTCAGAACCCTTGAAATTTCATAACAGGCGAGTCTTACTCTGTGTGTTCTGGTTCATTAACAGTCATCAAAGACAAATGCTGTCCACTTGTTGCTGCCTTGATTTCTTCAGATATGAGGATCTCATATAAGCGGTTTTATGCTTTCCAGAAGCGTGGACCACAGCGATCAGTGGACGTGATTGTGTCGGCAGCCTTTCTGATCACACTGTTGCTGCTATCGTTTCTCAGTGTGGAATGCCTCAAGGTCAGTGTGGAGAGTACCATGCCAGATGTAGGGGTGGAACTGGCAAGATTGCGTAGCTCCGTCTTCGTGAGTAGGACATTGGCCACTGACACACCTAACTGAACTTTCAGTACTAAGCCCATGAAAGTTAACCCAACTCTGCCACTGCCCATATGAGAAATTTGAAGTCCATTATACAAGTGCAGTCCAAAATGAAATCAAACTTTTTTTATTTCAATTTATTGCTTTACTGACAATGTAATCACACGTGTTTCCTTCAAAGTACTCCCCCTCACCATTGATACACCAATCCCAGCATTTTTTCCAGTTCTGGAACGTATCCTGGAATTTGTTTTGTGGGATGGCGTGGAAGTCCTGTTATGAATTTTCTTTTATCTCCTCTACTGTCTGAAATCGGCTACCTTTTAGGGTGGATTTCAACTTTGGGAACAAGAAAAAGTCTGCAGGGGCCAAATCTGGAGAGTAGGGGGGGCTGGGGCATGACACTTATCTCACACTTCGCCAAAAATTCATGTATAAGAAGCGACACGTGAGGAGGTGCATTGTCATGGTGCAGCATCCAGGTCTTGTTTGTCCACGCCTCAGGCCTCTTCCTTCGTACTGCATCCCTCAAACGCTTCATGACCTTCAAGTAAAACTCTTTATTGACTGTCTCACCATGTGGAACAAACTCATGAACGATGCCCTTCCAGTTTAAAAAAAAACTTCGACACCACCTTTACATTTGAGCAACTCTGACATGCTTTTTTTGGTCGTGGTGAGGATTTTCCCATCCGCTGTGATGACTGCACTTTTGTTTCAACATCGTAGCCGTACACCCACGTTTCACTGGCACGCCATTTCAAATGTTCGGTTTCTTTTTGGACTGACTATATATGTGTGTGATATATAACTGCCCATATATTTCGTTTAAATTAATTAATATTCCTTTCATTCTAACTCTAGACTATGAAGTTTCTCTGACAAATTTCATCTTTTTCGCATGTACTGTTGAACCTGCTAACTTGTTGTGGATGTTGTGATTCTGGTTTTTACGTTTGCAGGATTCCGTGCGGCTACATTCAGAATATAACTTGGAGGCGTTGGTGTGGTGTTTGGTGTTAGGTGTGTTCTTACTGCGCTTTATGACATTGGGTACTAAGATCAACCGCAAATATCGTAATCTTTCAGTTCTCATAACAGAACAGGTATGTCCCTGCAGAATGAAAATCAGGCATTTTAGAAAGTGCAGCGTAAAAATATGATGAAATTTTGTGACAGATGTCTTTATGTCTTATTTGCACAGAGTACGGTGACTGAACCTAGAATTTCAACTTTGTGTCTGTATATTTGCATGCT
Source organism: Coptotermes formosanus (assembly GCA_013340265.1). Classification (NCBI taxonomy): domain Eukaryota; kingdom Metazoa; phylum Arthropoda; class Insecta; order Blattodea; family Rhinotermitidae; genus Coptotermes; species Coptotermes formosanus. Next base: position 95,811 of record BLKM01011376.1, on the reverse strand, counting down.
TTATCTTCCATCTGTATTGGAACAAAAACTGATCCTTGGAATCTGCCCAAAAGTTTTTTGTAAATTTCACATGAATCTCAGAATCAGACTTTAATGACTTCCTCAAAATGTGAAAGTTGGCATATGATGTAACATGTATGTCAGTTTCGTACATTGTTGACCGATTTTATTTTTACATTGGGTCAGAAATGTGTCTTCTGCAATAGTAGATTTGTTACATCATGCTAACAATTTTTGGTGTGTATTTCCTTTCTGAATAACCTGAGGAAAAGAGACCTCTTAGAAGGTCTTGACATAGATGGAAAGATAATATGAAAATAGAACTTAAAGAAATTCAGTAGGAGAGTGTGGGCAGGAGTATTCTGGCTGAGAGTGGGGACAAGTGGCAGGCTGTTGAGGACACAGTAGTGAATCTTCAGGTTCCATAAAGTGCAGGGAGTTTCGTGACTAGTAGAGGAGCTGTTACCTTCTTGAGAAAGGCTCAGTTCCATGGCATTAGCTATCAGTTAGTTAGTTAGTTAGTTAGTTAGTTAGTTAGTTAGTTAGTTAGTTAGTTAGTTAGTTAGTTAGTTCATTGGTTGGTTGGTTGGTTGGTTGGTTTAGTCATTTATTTATTTATTTATCCAATTCTGGATCACTATCTAAGTATTCATGTAGGCCGATTTCTGATGATTTGTTTTGTAATGATTAATGAAACACATTGATAGCTAAGATCCTTCTCTTGTTGATTAGCTGTGTTAGCAGTATGCATGTTTTGTTACCATATGTTACTTAAAAAATGCTTGTTTCTACCACAAGAGTTCAGTATGAGATGGGTCAGACAAAATTAACAAATTTCTGTTTTTCTCTTGTCAGTATCATTCTGTAAGTGCTCCATACTCATCATACACATTCACATACCATCACTGCCGTATGATGTTAGTAACTGAGAGCATTGCTGAATGTAACAAACAAAATTCATTCATATCAGCAATAAATGATGAAGGGCAACTTCATCAATTGGCCAAGAAGTGTCAGTTGTTGTACAGCAAAAATGACTATCTAACCATAAGTGGCTGTACATCTTTAGTGAAATGTGACTGAGTATACTTGTTGGTGTCTGATATCCAGACATAAAAGGACATGCATTCCAAGTGACATGCATAAACCCTGACAAAATTATGATACTTGAGTGCTGAAGTACACGGCTTGGACAGGGACAGTAAGTAACACAGTTTAATGCATACAGTGCCACTAAGCACATCATTTGCTGAAGGAAGCCTTGTCTCTTTTTAAAAGTCTGCGTGGGATATAATAAACCGGGTAGTAGGTCTACCATTAGATTCTAATTTTTGTCAAACAAACTTTCCAAGTGACCCACGTTGCACGCATGTGTGAGTGGTGCATATGCTGGTCCATGTGTATGCAGATTATTGATTTGTGAGGGAGTACAATCACTTAAAAGTACTTCATTGCTGCTGTTTTGCGTTTGCCCAAAATATGGTTCCAGTTAAAGTCCAGGATTTACAGGGCAGAGTGGACAGTAGTAGGATATGTACTGAAATGTTTTTCAGTGAATCTTTGTGCTGCCCTTTGATGCGTTATACATAGCATTACACTGAAGTCCTTATTTTACAGATCAACTTATATCTTCAAATTGAACAGAAGCCTAACAAGAAGGAAGAACTGATGGTAGCAAACAGTGTCCTAAAATTGGCTGCAGACCTACTAAAGGTATTCAGTACTTTGTCATTAGGACTGATTCGTCCCTTGTATTTACAGAAATAAATTTGCATGTAGTATAGCAGTATGCTTGACATTCTGCCCCTTCAGTGGCACCACAAGAGGCATCTTATCACTCTTCTAGTTTTATCACCAAGGTAGCTTTAATACACGAAACATTGTGGGGTTATATATAAACATGTGAAGAAGTCACACATGTTCTGCTGTGAATAACAGAATCAAGGTATAAGTAAGGGCCCTATTACAAATGTATTGCTGGTTTTTTGTACCTGGAATTCTGTGTTTTGGATCCATGGAAGTGTTGTGGCCTGTTTTGATCCTGTGACTCAGTATTCATGTAATCTACCCACATTTGTGTTTTACATGTGGTAACTTTTGTTTCAGGAACTCGAGAGCCCATTCAAGATCTCCGGTTTGTCGGCTAACCCGTACCTATATACTATCACAAAGGTAGTGATTCTGTCTGCTTTATCCGGAGTTCTGTCAGAAATGCTGGGCTTTAAACTTAAATTACACAAGATTAAGATAAAATAAGCAGGGAGTGAGACTGAGGTAGAGCAAGAGAGAGAGAGCGAGAGAGAGAGTGTGTGTGTGTGTCACGTGCTTGCGCACAGCTGCATGTGCAATAAAGTGTATGAGCTCATGCAGGGTCATATGATATGACTTTTGCTATATAAGCATTATATATTTTTACATAGAATATTTGATGAAGTGGTGTATTAATTTTTGTATAGTATAAAAGACGGATGGACTTTTTAGTGATTTTATTGAACTCTTTGTCACTGTGTGACAAAGTTATATTTGTTGTGTGTTCTGACATTATGTAAGAGCTAGTCACAATTCTAGAAGCAATAGCTGTTCATGTTTTTATAAGATACGTTACTATAAAATATCTTGTAGAATATATGTTTTACTAGTCGTTATGCAACAGCTACGTGAAATTTTTCTGAATCTCATTTTCATTTTCTTAGCTATTTGTGGAACACAGTAGCAAGAACTGAGTTAGAAATTTCTCCATAGGCAAGTTTGTGTAGAATTAAAAGCCATCTCATTAACTGCTCTCATGTCAGGTCATGGACTGTTGCAATATGCTCTGGCCCTTATGTTTTGCTTGTATATGATTTGGAATGAATACACAGCTAAGAATCTAGTCAAGTGTTCCGATTTTGGCTAATTTATGGTCTGATTTTTAGGCCAAAATAATTAGACGGGAACGGATTATGGAAGTGTTTCATATAATCTAGATTCTGTTAGGCCAGCTGCAAGAATACAAATAGCTTGTGTGACACTTTGGACATTGCGCGAGGTCCATAGTACAGGGTCATATGCAGGACAGTTTGGAGGAAGCCTCATGACAGTGGGTGATGCATTTCAGCAATATATCTTACATATAAAATCAAAAGCGTGGGGGGTTACTTGGAGTATGGGCAGAAATTAGGGGGTTCAGCCTTCCTGCATGATGATATTTCATGGCTTCATCACACTCAGTGTCAACCCTAAATTAAGTGTACGAGAAACACTGTCCACATCCATTGTCATTCGTGGAAACAGCAAGACACTTGATGTGGGCTACTTAGCTTTACAAAAATTATTGTTACTTGGTCCTACAAGGGTTTTAAATATAATAATATGAAATGCATGACATTGATTTCAGGCTTCCGCTGCAATCTTCATGAGATCTGCGCTCTTCTGGGATATTATGTGGCGTCGTGTGGTAATTGTTTACCGACGCTGCTCAGGATCCCAGAAGGGGGCAGATTTCAAATGCATGACATAATTACAAGAAGAGATGGCCAAGGCATATGGTGTTGGTAGTAAAAGATCGATAGATACAGAACAGAAACAGGAACGAGCAGCAAAATTAAGAATCCTTGCAGTTAAATTTTGGCTGCCCCAGGGCAGAAGGGACCCTCTGAGGGTTGGAGTGTGTGTACAAATGGCCCCCTCTGCACCATAGTTCTTTGGTATTAAGTTGTGAGTGCCTTTCTGCCTCTGATTTGGTTGTTGTGTAAGCATAACTGGTTTTATAGTTGAAAAGTGATCTTGTTTACTGATGTTTTGGTAGCCTTTAATTCATAGGGTAATCACTGTGAAGCCCCAGTAAAGTAAAAATTGCTCACCAGGAATATATATATATATATTTATATGTATATTCATACTATTATTGTAATAATTAAGCAATTTCATTATAAGAAGAACTTGGGTAAAGAATTGGTGCTTTCACTAGTAGTAAATAAAGTTGAAGAACTGTAGTAAAAAGTTTTATTCTAATATATGAAGTCTGTGGAAAAGTAGTACATTACGTTTTGGCACGTTGTGAAACTGTGTTTCATGGAATTCTGTGTTTGTAAGATTATGTGGCAATTTTTTTTTTATTAATTGTGAACAGTTTTAACATTGTACATATGTAGTAGGCCGTGAGTGAAGAGTCTGTTGTTTAAATGTATTTCTTGTACATTCTATGAATGTTGAGGTTATGACTAATAGAGGTAACAGAGACAAAATCAGCATAGACCTACAAATAATAAATCCTTCAAAATATAACAGTATACCATAATAATAGCCCCTAATTTTAGTAGTACCATTCTGTAGCATATCTACAATTTTGAAGAAACAAATTCCATGAAGCAGAATCCTCCTTGAGAAACTAATGGTTCCCTTGTTAGTCGAGAAATTCCCTCCATTGTATGGAACCCGAAGGTCCTTTCCACGTTCAAACAGGTGTGCAACTTGTCCATATCCTGAATCAGATAAATCCATTTCACACCCTCCAATACCTCCTCTCTAAGATTTATTTTAATATTATCCTGGCGATGCCTCTATGTTCAAAGTGGTTTGTTTCTTTCAGGTTTCCCCCTCAACATCCTGTATACATGTCTCTTCACCCCTACATGCCCTGCTTATCTGATCCTCCCTGATTAATATTTGGTGAGTACCTCTTGAGTCTTAAACTGCCTTAGGAGCCATTAATTGTGTTAACGTCCCTTAACACAAGTCATATGCTTAACCTTTTAAAGCCTAGCGGTAACTTTACGTATCGCCAGGTTTAACATTAAAAAATTCTACGTGGTGCCCACGTTGCGTTTATGTGTTTTGTACGGATCTCAGAACAAGCAGCAACTTTTGCCTTATAAAACATTAAGAGACTGGTTTTTATAACCGAAGTGGAGTGTTTACAGCGCGGTACGCGCTGAGTCCTTATATAAAACAGATACGTTCCGTATTTAAAGGGTTAATGCAGACCTGTACTTTTGAAACCTTGGCCAAGGAACAGGCTGTTGTGCAATGTGAGGTTGTCACAGTGGTTTTCTGAAGATTCAAGTTGTCTAGAATGTTATACTGTGTATATTGTTAAACCGTGAAATGTCACTAAGTATTGAAATGAGGTCTGCATTAAGTGTTTAACTGGTGTTTGGTTAATTATTTACCAAAACACAACATAACATCCTGCATCAGATTTCCATTATTTTTCTCCAGTCTTCCCGGGATATGTCGATGTAGTGGCTTTACGTAGGCCATGATTTCATCTTTCCAAATCTTTATCTGTTGATTGTTAGTTTTTATTACAAATTTTGGATATTTTAACTTATTGTTTAAACATACTCTGCAGTTTTATTATTCTTCTATTTGTGTTCAAAACATGTACAGTGTAACTTGAACATGATGTTCCACATTGAACATGCTGTTGATTTTATTAAAACAGCTGAATCATATAGGCTTGTCACCAGTGTGAAGTTTGCCATTCAGGCCCAGATAAGATACTTTGACCAAGGAGCATATTATGTAATGAAGGACTAGAAAAAAAAATTGCTTAAGAAGAAGTGTTATCAGGAAGAAGAAACCATCAACACACACACGTTATCATCGTGGTTCAGATAAGATTTCAGAATATATTTTAGTGAATATAGACAGATATGTAAATAGACATAAGGCAACCAATTTTTAAGTATGAGGTAATCTTTCACTAGTAATATTCTGTATTTCATTTGAAAACTTTTAAGAAGTTAAATCTACATTATCAAAGTAGCAAAATTAATAGTTCAAAATAATAATTGGTGAAAGTACATATAGTAATGTGATCATGAAAAACAGTTTTGACAGATTCATGATTTCAGGCTTCCATTGTGGTGTAAATGATATCTTCACTCTTCTGGGAGTTTATGCAGTGTAGATTGACATTCACCAACGTTTTCTTCCTTGACTGCTTCACCGTGGAATATGGGACCTATAGGTTGTTCCGAAATGTCAGTAACTAGCTACAAATCTATGCTGCGTAAAATCCCAGAAGAGCCGAGATCTCAGATCTAATGTATTTTATTATAAAACACTTTGTAATATTGTAACAAACAATGTAAGGCCAGACAGTGACACTCTGGTTCATTGTTTATTTCTCCCTGAAGATGATCTGGTAAGGCGTGATGCATGTAAGAGCTAGATTTCCAGTTGTAACTGGAAAGGAAGGTTAATGTGTGTTACCTTGATGGTTTATTCTTCTTGTTGACGTCTACACGACCTGAAATGAATCAATTTAAGGCAAATTTGATGTATGTACTCTCCACCTGACACCTGTTACCTGAACAGCAATATAAGAATGCATGGGCAATACGACAGATTCGTACAAAATTTCAGTCGGAGGAATAAACTACTTGTCAGACCTACGCATAGATGGAAGGAAGAAATTAAAATTGATCGTAGAGAAATGGTTTGTGAAATTATTGGGAGAATTCCACAGATTATGGCAGACAGGTGCACACCTAGAATTTTTCCTTGGAGGGGGAGGCTGACCCAGAGGATATATATGATTTATGTTTGATTTTAAAAATTATATTATAGAAATCATGTAAGTACAACATAGCACTGCATGCAACTGCATTTATGTACATACGAATATAATTACATGTTCCATGACTCAATCACAATGTCCTGTTTTCTTGTTTTTTAATTTTATTAATTTGTTCTTCAAAAGTCTCGTATATACTAGCCGTCAGCCGATTTCAGCGTCTCATTTCAGATGAAGGGGAAATCACATAAAAGGTTTTTATATAATATCTACAAAATCTGTGCCCTTGATGGCGGACATTTTGAACGCGTCAGTGGATCGTCGGGTTCGCTGGCGTAGCTGAGGGGGAGGGGGCAGGGGGCGAGTATGCAGTTGCCCCAGGCGGCAGAGTGCAATGGGCGGTAAAGTTGATGTTTTAAATAACATTTTTCTCGCTCACGCAACAAATTTTAAGTTATTGAGCCAAATAAAAGGAAATTCAATAAATTATTGATTTTTTAAATTTGTAATTTCTGTTAGGCAGCGGTCATTGTAATTACTCACCCCGGGCGCCAAAACTACGCCACTCTTCGGGTTTTTATAAAAGCCCAGTATCAGCTGTTTACTCTGGAGTGTGGCTTCGGTATTGTCCATAGACCGGGAAATGATCCCTGCTAGGAATGCGGGAGATGCGCATGCGCGAAATACCTTGGCGAATGACGAGTTGCCCACTACCCATTCTGAAAGCATTCGCACAGTGCACTGGCTCACTGCACGCTGCTCGAAATGCTCGATATTTTCAGTTTGTACCGGTAGAACATCAGCAAATAAGTCCCACCTAAGCAGCAAGCATTCCGCCGCACCGCGCCAGATACACCCACCTCCCCAGCGGGGGATCGTCTCGTGATCTGTGGCCTGTACGTGAAAGTGTGCGGATTCCAACGCTTTGTACACAGGACGCTCAATCTTCTGTCTATATTTAACTGTTTACAACTATGAAGCCGGAAGTACCAATTCGACCGCGCTGTTGTTCCACGCCCGATGTGTTTCTGTCCGGAGTACGGAACTTTACATATTAACGGCTGTGATGTTAACAAAATGTAAGGTTGTTTTCAATTCGGTAGCCTTACACAAACACAGTGAATCCCAACACATTTTTAAATTCATAAGCAGAGTTGCACTGCACTGAAAATTATTAAACATTTCGTTCCCCTTAACATGTATCAATATATGAATAATTCATACATGATACTGATTCATACACGATAATTATTTAAACCTGCGTCCGTTTTCAATAGAGCCGTAAGAAAACTGTAACAAGCGTGACAGAATAATTAACGCTTATCTGTGACCATACATTATGTTTTCAACATGTAATTACACGCCTTCATACAAGGGTAACAACTAGAAAATTTGATTGCATAAAGAACGAGGAATATTGACAATATAAAGAGGAATGAATTCAGGAATTTCTTTATTCAGTTCCAAAATACCGTCACGCGCACTTTATAAAAACTAGGGGCAAATTTACATATTTTTATCCTGTTCTATGAAAGTGAAGCATTGTCTGTAAAGAGATAAACAAGGCTGTGCATTCTAGGTACGTATTTTGAAAACCGAGAGTGTAAACGATGTGGTGCGCCTCAAACAGCATCTCCTATCCAACCACCAACCTCACCTGCACGTGGCACAACCTGTTTTCTTGCTAACAAGACGGATATTTGGAGTTCTTGGCAGTATTTCAAAATTTGCATGTGCCTATTTATTCTGCCATTTCTCGTGGAACCCTAGTTGGGAAACACTCCTATAAGGACTGTCGTCCTCACAGTAACGTAGTTGCTTTCAACACTGCCCAGAGTATTTGTAGTGTAGGTAACAATGACGACCGTAACTCAAGAGTGTGGCGAAAGGCTGGATGATATTAAACTTCGAGTGCTGTGGAAAGAAGTAGCCATGGCCTGATTTAAGACACTGTCATGTTACTTGTCTGGAGATAATGACAAGGCACGCAATGTACGTGTAACGTAACACTGTGGCCCGTTCCGTTCGACTAATATTTGGTGCCGTGGAAAAGCAATAAGGATTACCTATTCTGTGTGTGTGTGTCTGTAGCCTTAGTTATGCACCATGCAAAGCGCGTGCGCCGTATTGTATTGTCATCTGTAGCCTGTCTGGCTTTGCCGTATATTTAATACGTATTGAATATTCAATAAAATATATTTAATACGTACTAAAATCACAATGCAGTTGCAAAAACAGAAGAAGAAATGGGGGTCAGAAATTCCGAACCTCACGGAGGTAAAATTCTGGTGTATATCTTTTGGCGTCTGTCTAGGTGTTGACATCTCGTACACGCTATGGAAAGGCCGTAATATACTGATATTAAACATGCGTATATCACGTAGTTTGACGTGGTGATGTGGCAGTTTAGGTGGCTTCGCATATCTGTTTTTCAAGGATTCGTACAATCGAACACTGCTTGTTACGTCTCGCTGCACCCCGCGTGACGCGGCTTGGTATATGAAACAACAGTGGAAAGATATTGGAATATTTAAACTTATGCTCAGTTGGGGAAGTAATTTCAGATCCTACGATCGAAAAAGCTTTCTCTACTGTATTCATTTTCGCTTGCTGTAACATACCCACAGTCGTACAGGACACTATTTAAATCTTTAAGTAGCGACACGTACTCCCAGGTACGGAACCATTTTCATTTTAAATTTCTTCTTATACCGAGCAGACTGGCCCGGATGGTTAACAAGTCTGACGTAGTATTGTACGTACATGCGTGATTTCAGGCTTCCGCCGCGAAGTACGTGAGTTCTGCGCTCTTCTGGGATTATACACAGCGTTGAGTGGTAGCTCTGTACCGACGTTTCGGAACGGACAGTTTCTTACGAAACGTCGGTCCAGAACTACCACTCAACGCTGCGTAAGATCCCAGAAGAGCGCAGATCTAGTATTGTTCATCGTCCGTGCAATTAGTTAGCAGTAAATGAGTTTGGCACTAATTGCACCAGTATTTGACTTTACGGTGCTCCTACATGTTTCGGCCACAACGTGTAGCCATCCTCAGGGAGCTACAGAATTCAAAGACATATGCACTACGGTCGTTAGTGGACATACACGGAGTGGTTACGTATCGGATTTCCACTCCATTAAACCCTGAAGAAAAAAGTCCAACCTTTCAAGATGTTTGGATGCAGCATTTCAAACTTTTAATGTTCTTCTTGCATTCTAATTACTATACATTGTTATTTAATAGCAGAGTTACACTGATCTGTATATTTTACCGTTTAGACTACGGTCGATAAGTCATATAACAACGCTGTATGTCTTTGAATATTGTAGCTCCTAGTGGCTGGCTACAGGTTGTAGCCGAAACATGTGGGAGTCCTGTAAAATCAAATGTTGGTGCTATTAGTTGCTAATAAAGTTGTTTATAAGACTCATTGTTTTCGGGGCGGCGCCCAGTACCGGTCTTGGTTGGGACACCGACTATCTATCTGATGGTTTTACTCAGACCTTCCACGCAAATGTCGGAATATTACCTTAAGTCAGGCCACGACCGTCTCCTTCCTCATCCCTTTCAACTCATCATTCACTTATCATTCTAGAATTCTATGCTATCTAGACCGATCAACTGAAGTGGCATTGAATAAACAATAAACAAATTTATTATCCCTGCGATTAAAGTTGCGTCACTTATTTACCACTGCCATGTCATAATCTGTTGTTTGTTTTAAGTAGGCGCACTTAGCAAGCCAGATCCCCACTTTTCCCTCGATGGCAATGCAGATAACGATGCGAGATGTCGGGTTTCCGCCGTGGCGTAGTTGAGGCCTGAACTCGTCTGGGATGTTACGCAGCGTAGATTGTTTGTTAGTTACCGACATTCCAGGACGACCTACCAACCCAACGTTCAAGGGTCAAATAGACTCCTTCACCCTTGAAGATGGGACCGATACGTTGTGCCGCAATGTCGGTAACCAACTACCAGTCTACACCGCGTAACATCCCAGGAGATGAAGGCCTCAAGACAACGATGGCTGCACTGCAGGGTTGTGTCCTAAACCAATGGGAGAAAAATAATAAGATAAATAATTGGGTACCAAAGGGAAACGCTGTTCCTTGATGGTATGGGACTGGTATTCATTACCTATAGAAGGCTATGGCTGTAGATTTGAGGGGGACTGAAGAAAATCGTACGGTCAGAAGCTTCGTAGGTAGCGTGGATCACAGTAGGTAGTACTGCTCGACAGATATTAGCAACACGATCAAATCAAGGAGGATGAGATGGGTAAGCCAAGTAGAATACAGGAGAGTTAAGCGAATTGAATGTAAAATTTTATTCAGCAAATCTGTCGAAACGAGACCCCTCGGAAGGCCTAGACGTAGATTGAAAGATAATATTAAAATGAGTATTAAAGGAACAGGGTGCGGGGGTGTGGACTGGGTTTGTTTGGCTCAGAAAAGAACCACTGTCAGACTCCCGAATACGATACTAAACTTCCGGGTTCCATAAAATGTGAGGAATTTCTGAATTAAATTTACAACCATTAGCTCGTCGAGGACTGGGATTTATGGAGTTGGAGGCAAATGGTAGGCACGCGAAAGTAATCCGCATTGGACGCTCCGTGTTTCGAATCCAAGACCGGTCTTCTACCTTGCTCCTAGGCCGCCAGGGCCCAATGTCCATAACGTTGCTGAGCAGGAAGTAAACGGACTGCGTTATGACGCTGACACACGTAACGGTGAAGTTGCATGGCGATTTACAAATGTCTGCAAGTGAAATCCCGCCTGACGTGTCGTACCAACGCACGTTCAGTCTCTGCCGGTCAAGGAGTGTCTTATATCACAAGGTCCAATCTTCTTGGTTTTTTTATTTCATCTAAGAATTCCTAATTTTTTAAATTTTATTTTTCAAAATTCTAATGTACAATTCAACAGCCGATTCCAGTGGCTGATTTTGGCTGAAGGGTATAACACGTAAAATGTTTTATATCATGTCACAAAATGTGTTTTTTTAAATTTCTATTTGGCGGGACCGCAACCCGGCAGCCACTCCACCCTTTGGTTCGCCCCAGAGTTGACCAATTTTAACGAAAGTTGATAGGAATTTCATGTCACTGGGGGATACCTCAACGCCTTGGCTGTTTCCCCCAACCAAAACAACAACATGGTGGACTCCGCAAACTTGAGAGGGGGAAGCGGCGCTGGAGGTACTCACTTTCAGGTCGTGAAAGGCCCCGGATAGAAATGCAGCCTTTGTTGGCGGCAAGGTTCGTGTAAAATGTAACTGGAGGCCGTAATTAATGAACCATTAGACCGGTGGATCTTAACATTTTTGTGTCATGGACCCCTCTGACAGCCTGATGAAACCTACGGACCCCCTTTTCAGAAAAATTTGTTTAAGCGCACAAAATAAAATACATAGATATAAAATCTGCAATTTATATTATAGATTGTGTTAAGAAGAAAACCAATTATGCTCAAATACAGATTTCAAAATATTAAAAAATAACGAATATGTAATGTGGTAATATATGGGCTTCTTTATTAATTCATTCATCCATCCATCCCATCAAAGTTCACGGACCCCCTGAAATCTGTCCTCGGAGGGGTCCGTGGACCACAGGTTAAGAACCACTGCGTTAGACCTAAGCAGGTGAAACTGTATGTCGAGGTAGACTGTAACTGTACCCTATATATTACACTCCCATATAAAGTACCGTTTGTAAGACAACAGCTGCAAACTTGGCGATGATGCAAAACTTTGAGTTGGTATCCCACACATGCAATGTGACTGCATATAATTATAGGCTAACTATGTAAAAGGCTGCTTACAAAGGTAAAATGAAACAAAATAAAACAAGAATTGTAACTCTAATTGATAAGTAGGACTGGGAAAGTAGCCTTGGGGTTCTGTTTGGAAGACCTCGTTGTTAGCTGGGGTTTCCATGGCAAGTATTACTTAGTGTTTCTGTATAGTATAGAACGACCACTGCCGCATTGCCACGTGCTTGGATAAGTTCTTTAGGCCGTGTTGTTATGTTCATGCTCGTCTCTAAGACAGACCAGTAGAACAGGGGTGCACAAATGGGCGCCTGATACTTGTGGGTCCTCAGTACGGAACGTGCGTCATGTCACTCGTCTGGCGCCTAGAATTTTGAGGTGGCTTCTATGATTTTGGAAAATTCGTGGATCCTCCAGTAGGTTATGTAGGGAGTTTAATTGTACCTGTTGCTGGTGTTTTGTGTAGGATGAAGAGAGATTTAAGGCGCCCGAAACAAAGAGCTGAGAACAACATTTGAACATACGAAAGTGCGTCGTGGGCAATGTTATACAACGCCTCCGCGAGCGGGGGGGCACCTGAGGAGCTTAGGAGTGTAGAGTCAAGAAGCATGTGCTGATTGACTGTTACAAGAGCAGTACTGTCCTAGCTCAAACAGGTCTGTTCGTCAGACCCACGTAACTGCGTGCTGTTGACACATTGTCATATCATTCGTCGTTTATTTCACGATGCTGTCAGTAGCTTAGACTGTACATACCCTCCAAATGTTCAGTGAACAGTGAACTAGAATGACTGTGCAAGGACGTGATTAGGGTCCAATTTGAGGTACTGAGGAAAAGCATGGAAAAGTCAGGACAGCTGGTCTCCGGTTTGAACTCGAGACTTTCCGAATGCTATCATTTCGACTGGAGTCCCACAGTGTTCCTTGGTCTCTTTCATTCAGTAATATCAGTCCGTAAGATGGCTAAATTTTAGTGGTATCTATCTATCTATCTATCTATCTATCTATCTATCTATCTATCTATCTATCTATCTATCTATCTATCTATCTATCTATCTGTCTGTCTGTCTGTCTGTCTGTCTACTTAATTTTATATGCGAAAGTTTTCTGCAGGTCGAGCCCAGTGGCCGCGCGGTCTAAGGCGTAGGTCTGCGGCCGAGCGCTTGCTGGGATCGTGGGTTCGAATCCCACCGGGGGCATAGATGTTTGTCTCTTGTGAGTGTTTGTGTTGTCAGGTAGAGGTCTCTGCGACGGGCCGATCCCTCGTCCAGAGGAGTCCTACCGACTGTGGTGTGTGTCTGAGTGTGATCAAGTGAAAATAAACAACCTCGACACCTACTGTGAGTAGGTAGAAGAGGTAAGGACTACGAAACGAAGTTTTCTGCTGGTTTGTGTGTGTGTATGTGTGTGTGTGTGAACAAATACCGTGACGTTCACAGAATTTTAAGTTCTCCTGTCACGCGAAGTAGATTGAAGGATGACGAAACTTAGTTAACGAGTTGAACGTGTTAGACAACTTAACCTAGGTGCCACGTCATCACCAATTGTGAAAACATTACGTAGCTTATACCTACGCTTAAACGAGCTGTTCGTTTCAAGGCTTGCTACCGTAAGAATCGACATATACGCATTACAATCGTACGGTAACGTGACAGAGCTAGCAGACAAAAGCTAGAGAGAAATAAAGTATAGCACCTACTTTGAATAATAAAAAAAAAAGGTAAAGCAGTCCCATTACAGGCCTGGACAGGCCCAGAGGGTTCCAGGAGGTCGAGGCTCCCAGATTTCTAGACAATCGGCACATGAAGGTGGTAAGGTTGTCAGCCCTACGCACCGGCCGCGTTTACCCCCCAGGAAATATTCCTGGTACTCATTTCTGTTAGAGGCTGAGTTGACCCCAGGGCCATAGTGCGACCGACAACCTACTTTGAATAAAAGACTAAATTTTGTCACACCATTTCAATTTTTGGTTTGTTTGGTTCATATTATTTTATTTATTGTATCTTGTACAAATGTAGGGGTATAATCTTATAATACTGCATGGTACGGTTGTAATTGTTGATCCTTTTGCGATATTTTGATGACTTGATAAATGACACCTAATGCGATCATTTTGGAGCTTCCCGTTAACTTGTCGAGTCTTGCGGTAATTGTAACACTTGGAAAGAAATTAATTGCTAAGCCAAGCACTGTGCGCCATTACGATGTACCGGTGTTCTCTTTATCTTCTTTAGCACAGCTATCTGGCTAATCACACAGCGACGTTATGTAACGAAATACCCAATCATAATGTTGGTACTCGCGTCCTTGTCCTTAAATAGCGACGACTTATATCAGAATCTGTCTTCAAACTTCCGATGTTACGCATATCACACCGCAGTTCTCGTTTAACGCGATGTGTAACAATGGTTTGTTATCGTCGTCTTTGGTGCGTCTGTACAGGCTGCGGACAGCCTGTGAGGGATCATGAATATTTTGTGCAGTCGGGAAACAAGAGCTTATTTATGTAGAGTATAGAAGAATTCAATTTTTTATAATAAATACCGGAAGTAAAATTTATATTCGTACAAAATACTCCTAAATATCCCAGATTCACTGAGCTTAGAACAACGAAAAGAAAAATAATAAAATTTCGACCAGGCCGATCCTGCATATACTTAAGTAAATCAATAACTAACCTAAGATAAACTAACATAATTTAGTAAAACCTAACCTAACCAAACCTAAAGAAACCTGACCCAAACGATTTCATTAGATAATTGTTACAAAATAAATAAATAAATCGATATATAAATTTACAAATTAGTAAATTCATAAGTAGATTAATAAAGGAAGTAACAGGCAGAAAAAAGGCAAGCAAAAGTCGGAATATATATATATATATATATATATATATATATATATATATATATATAGTCAGCGCCTCCCCCCATATAGCGCCACCCTCGCTACTGAGGAATTCGTACAACTGCTGAGATACAGAGCAGAGTTAAATTACATGAGTCGTGGAACATGTAGTTATATTTGTATGTATGTAAAGGCAGTTACCAACAATGTTACGTTACACTTATAGGCTACTTACGACATGATTTTTATAACACATTTTTAAAATCAAACATAAATTATAAATAGCTTCAGGGTCAGCCCCCTCCCCCCAAGGAGAAATTCTGGGTGCGCACCTGGGTCAACTGGCTTTAAAATTGCCATAGATACTCGGTCTCGCAGAGACAGCATAGCGGTTGTGTACGTACATACTTTCCTAAAAGGAAAGTAGGGCAACAGACACAGAGAATTGCGGGCCGTACATATTGGCCTTCTTTACTTTAAAATCAACCAACTCCATGGAGCAACCTGAGTGAAGGCGTTCAGAAGTGACTGAGAAATTCGGTTCACTGGTTGGGGGCCCCCCCCCCTCCCTCCCACAGCTGGAGAAACTAGTCAAGTCCTCAACAACCCTTTCTTTCAGACTCATTTCAGTGCTGTCCTCCCATCGCAGCGTGAGTTTATCCTTCAAGACTGTAGACCACAGTCTTGTAATGCGTGCTACACGCTCCATCCATCTTACAGAATCTTGCTTGATTTTACGACCCTATTAATATTTCATGGAGGCAGGATTGCATAGTCAGTATAGTGGCTAGGCTACGGGCTAGACGGGCTATGGGGACATCCTGTATCCTATTCAATGGGTATCGGAGGCTCCACCCTCGGGGGTAATGCGGCCGAGGAGGAAGGGTGACCACTCACCTCCACTCCCACTGTATATATCTTCATGGAGTCGACAGGGACAACTTACCTTTTGTTAATACGTAAGTGAACAACATACCTACAGATTATAAAGCGCCTAGTTACGAATTCTTCTTCCGCCCTGCCATCGGATATTTGTAAAAATAAACAGGCGGAAACGTTGGGGCCGAGCGTTGTGTAATCTGAGTCGGATGATTACTTCGTGACGTCATATTGGGATCGTGACATTTATATTTTGCCTACCTCGAGAGCACCGCGCCTGCCTAAACAGGTTTCTCTCATCGCAGAGTTACGACTACTGCGCGCCATTCGGTTAAACTGCGAACGAGAGGGAGCAGCCAGTCGCGACATGGCTGCTGCGTTTGACGTGTATTATGATGGAAGCCGGATTTTTAGCTGGGTTTCTGATTTGTCAGGTCTTCCTTTGGACCAAGTAAGTTGTAGGTGTAAAAAATGTGAATTTGTGTTGTTTTCTTCGTGTAAGCTGACGTCATAAATGTGCAGAATTCGCGTGTTTCTTCGATGGGCACTTGCAATGGATCCCAGTGTGTGAGCTTGTGTTTTGCTGTTGAAAATAACGGTCGTGAGCTGCCAATACGTCAGAAATCCAGGTGCAGATTTATATGAATTGTTTATGTGTGCGTGTTGTATGTTTAATCGATTTATCAAGATCATAGGTATCGTTTCCGCTGGTTGGTACGTACTGACGTACTGGCCTGACGTATAAACAAACTATTAGCGCGTAATTTAAGACCAGTGTGTCAAGCATACTTCATGCAGTTTTAAGACTTTGCGTGAAGAGTTATGGGTGAAGCCTTTAGGAATGCAAAATAGTACCTTCCTATTCATTGCGCGGCTTCCTACTATTGCCAGTATTGTTCCTTTTAACGTAAAATTTGGGGCATTTAAGAACCCTGTTGATGCTGTGTGCCCGTTAGCGTGCTGGACTGATGTGTCGAGGATTGTTGTGTCGACTTGTACTACACCCAATCTTTTATTCCTAGAGGCTGTAAATATGTCACATACTATGGGCCGTTACAATCATCCTGATCGTAAAGCCGACCACTTACCTCTATCAAGTGCCGAGATCAAGGATGACTGGAGCTGTACGTCCCCGCCCACGTAGGCCATAGATGGCCTGCATAGGGTCGACTTGACTTTTTATTAGTGTTGTTTGTTTGTTCGTTTGTTTGTTGAGGCTGCTGCTGCTTTTGCTCTTTCTGCTTCTTAGTTTTGCCAAATTATTTGAACGCTTTAGACATGGCTGTTTTCCACATGAAGTGTAACTAAATTGGTTATGTAAACTGATTTAATAGTTACTTATGTAACAGACAGTTTCATGTTTATATTTCTAGAATTCTGTCATGATCGTTTGGGGTGCTTTCTGGTATTCCACAGAGACCTGTTTTGGGCCTCCTGCTATTAAGTATTTTATAAATCATTTATGCTGTGCATTTAATCATGGTGTTGAGGTCAAAATATTTCGTGCGGTTATATCGCTGATGTGTATTAAGTTGCAGGATTAATTCACACTAGCGTTTTCATTTTCCTCCCTCGCCTGTTTGTTACTGTTACAGGTATGTACATTACTGAGTTACAGCGAACCTCAGCTCTGTGGAATATTAATATGTGTCTGCTGATGCCAACAAGTTGGAACGCATCCAGCGGAAGTTTGCAGCTCTTTGTTATAGTACTTTTACCCACGCCCATTATAGCTATGTCATTGCATTAGAATACTTAATAATTTATGTAAGATGGCAGAAGTATGACCCTGTTGTACAGAATTTTTTAATCAGTGTTTACGACGGTTTAAAGTTCTGTTGGACTCTTTTTGCGTACGTGTATTTTCGGTCTTTTAAGTTTTGACACGGAATCCGAAGATACTTTTCAATGCCCCATATCGGCTTGTCATGCAAAAATTTCCCCTCAGCTCGATGACCATCAGCTGGTAATGTTTAGTATAGAGACGCTGATATATTTAGAAACTTCATCGTTGCTCTTAATCATATTTTATATTAGCTGTCGTATACACATTGTATGTGACCCATATCGTCGGGTGGGCCGGCATAGGGTAGTCGGTACAACCACTTGCTACGGGTTGGACGGTCGCGGAATCGAATCTCATTGGGGGAGACATTTTCCGCACCCGTCCAGACCGGCCCTGGGCCCCGCCCAGACTCCTGTACAATGGGTACCGGGTCCCTTTCCCGGGGGGGTAAAACGGCCGGAGCGTGGCGTTGACCGCCCACCCTGTATCCTTACGCCCGCCGTGGGCGTTCATGGCCCGTTCTGGGGTGAACTTCACGATATTGTCGGTCACTTCGCGCTCGTAATCGAGGATTCGCGCGGGCGACTGCTGAGGCGGCTGCCGGTTACGCTAAGCGCAAGCCAGCGACTACTGACCAATGAAATGGGTCATATAAAAATAAGGACTTATGCTACTTCTTTAAATGTTAAAATGCCTTATCGGTTGTGTCATTGTACTCCGTGCTGTGCACATGTGCGCGCCCATGTGAATAATGTGAATATTGCTAATAGTGGCCAGTGATTATACAAAATAACAAACCATAAATTACATGTGATCGCCGGTTATTCGTAATTGCCAAATGCACTGTTACTGTAATATGTACAAAATCACAGTTCTTTCCATTATTAGGCTTATTACACACACACACACACACACACACACACACACACACACACACACACANCACACACACACACACACACACACACACACACACACACACACACACACACACACACACAGAATGCCATTAGAGTGATAGCTGGTCACTTGAAGTTGATAATATTAGATATGCCCACAGTATATGACATAATTGGATCAGGAATATTCCATCCGTAATGCTGAAATGGTTACCTGGTTACTGAATACTCTCAAGCTTTAACGGTGATTCATTGTTACTAATGATGCTGCTTTTGGGGTTTTGCACCATGTGGATATGGGCTGTGTGGCTGATGTTTTGGTAGAACGTGCTGCCTCCATATTCAGTGTTGAAGTGTGTAGTATGAAAATATGATGTCATAGATAGGCACATAAAATATGTCACTGTAACAGTATATTTATGGTCATTTGTTTTTTTCAACAGGTAAACTTTGTTATAAGTCAAATTCTGGCTCTGGCATGTGCGCCACTCTTCAGAAACACCCTCCATCCCTCCACTACCAGTCCAGCCACTCGTCATACTTTTGGTCTAGTTCTGGGGCTTGTGTTTGGCTACTTCTGCTTCGGAATGTAAGACTTTGCACATGCATATAATGTCATACAAAATGAGAAGATGCTTTTGTGGACCCAGCCCTTGTTTATGCCGTAGTTGTGTTCCTGAAAAAGTAGGTGTAAATCAAAAAGGCATAAATCAAAAATTGTATTGCAATCAGAAATAAGGAGTTAGCATAATAGAACACAGCCAGCCAAAGGGTATTAAATTGAAAGTGAGAGAGTGCAAATTAAGAAGTGATGTGAATTGGCAGGGGGGCATTAAAGCAACGTTTTAACTTAAATTTAATTCAAAATGTTTTTGTGATATCAGATTAAGTACCAAAAACCATGACAAATGCAATTTAAATATGTTATTGTAATAAATACTCGCAGATTGTTTGATATTTTGTGAGATCTCACCAAGATTACATTTTTACCTTGTACTGAGTCTTACATGACACAGCTGATGATGGTCCTAGGACCAAAACATGTTGTGTACAAAGTAGATATTAAATGGTAGTTGTGCTGAATTGAACACATTGTGTTGGTTAAGATTATATTCACACAGCAGGATGGATCATGTCAACTGTATTGACAAAAAATGATTGTTCAGTTCTTTTAGATTACCAAGAACCTGCCCCATTGATTCATGACTGTTAATCCCACTAGCCGTAATTGACAGAAAGCTCTCTTTTAACCTGCCACTACTGAGTTGACCTCATCAATACAGTAAAATGCTTTTGCTGCATCCATAACAGCTGGAGAAACAGTTATTCTGTGTTTAGGATCAGGCGAATGTTAAAATACCCGTTCCTTTCAGAACTATTTTAGCTGTCTAAATTGTGTAGATGGAAGCTGGAAATTTTCAGGTGCAAATGTAGTGAAGAATTTTCGCTTTCTGATTTCTTTCTGCAGGCAGGCAATTCATCTTGGTGGTCTCCCAGCTCTGTGTTATATTGTTATGAGAACCCAGGACCCCCATAGTATGCAGAGGTAAGCATTGGTGTTGGTGGTGGTGGTGGTAGTGGTGGTGGTGGTGGTGGTGGTGGTGGTGGTGGTGGTGGTGATCATTTAGTTCAGTTCAGTCCCATAGGCTGCTTGTTTATTAAGATGTTGGCTGAAGACCAAAAATGCCAATTACAGAACCAGCACAAATACACAGATAAAACAGACATACACAAAAATAAAAAGCGAAACAGACAGACAAACCCAAATAATAAAAAATGGACCAAGGACTGTTTCAACAACTCCATACCATGTGATGATGACAGGGTGGTGGGAATAATAATGGTGGTGGTGGTGGTGGTGGTGGTGGTGGTGGTGGTGGTGATGATGATGATGATGAATATAATAAGTTATAAATATGTAGAGCAGGCAGGACCAAATTTCAGGGGTCAGTGGATAGCTCTGTTACTTCATATTGTGGAGGTTTTGTGTTCAAATCTTGGCCCAGAGACTGCCTATCCTGTTTAAAAGTTTTTCATGCTTTGTTTTATTCTCTTCAGGCAAATGCCAAGATACTAGCTGAGTTTAGAACATGGCTGGTTCCTTTCTCATCATTTCCTGTTAATTATTGACTGATCACCCTGCTATTCATTACTGTATACAGTTTAGTCGTGAGCCACTGACAGGATCTTTAAATAAACCATAAATAAAATACGAACAGAAGGAAAGAGTTTGTATGAAATAAAAATGTTTGCTGCGTGAAGGTTTCTGCCTGTATATCTTCCAAGCTTGTTGAGCTCTGGCTCGGGAAACTGCTGATGTGCCCTGCCAGATTTTGAAGGTAGTAATTAATTTGTTCTTTTGGGGTGACAAATAAGATATTGTCAGTAAGTTGAAGAGCAACAGGGAAATTACATTTTTTATGAGAGGGTAACTTGATATCCTTCATGGGACTTGTGGCAACAAGGAGAACAAGCTTCTACACATAAAGGAGGTGGTTTCATAAGATGTCACTCTGTCTTATACATGGTAACAAGGAGAGCCAGCTTCTATACTTAAACAAGGTGGTTTCATAAGATGTCAGTCCATTTTATGCACGGTAACAAGGAGAACCAGCTTCTGTACATAAAGAAGGTGGTTTTATAGGATGTCACTCTATTTTAGACATGTTGCCAGATGGACACCATTGGCATTAACACAAACGTCTTGTGCCTCTAATGTATCTCATTGTCTTCAACAGAAAATTTGTAGTTGCACCAGCATTGAGGATTGCTGTCTTCCAGGGTGTGTTGCTGCATTGCTGGGTAAGTGCTTCCCAGTGTTTGAATTGAAACAGCACCTGCTTTATTGCAGAATGGTACTGGGCGTGGCACTGGTGTATCTGTCGTGTATCCACCTGCATCGTCAGATGTATGACTATGGTTCCTACACATTAGATATCACAGGTATGCCGTGTGTGGATGTGATTATGTGTTTCTTTTGTGCAACTGGGAGCACCTTGTCATGTGTTCATTTTTTTCATATAGTTTTGTGTTCACGGTTGGGTTGTGTCATGCAGTGAAAAAAGGATTTCTAGCCGGTTCACATAAAGTCTATTTTCCTATTGCATAGATTCCTTTGACAACACATGTGTTAGTGCTAGTATTGTTGTTTTGTTTAGCTTGTGTTGTGTGGAACTTCTTTTCTAAATGCAGATTCTGTGTATGTGAAATTTGATAGACATCACCTCAATATTTGTGCTGTTGCTATGCCTGTAATTGTTGACTCCTGAATGATATTGTGTATGTAATGCACAGATATGTTCATGATATATTTCCACACCAAATTTCACATGCTTGGGTCAGATGGGTCAGTGCTAGTTGTTCCATCAACCTGAGAAGTTAAGAAGTTTGAATGGGCGCTATTTTGTTATTTTATGTTCCACAAAAATGTTACGTTAACAGACGTTTGACATTTTTTCAGGGTCTGTTAACATACATAGTGCTGTTAATGGTCAGTGTAGGGAGTTCATAATTGCAGCTGTGACATGTTCTTTTCTCCAGTGACTTACAGTTTTCTCTTTCTTACATACGTGCTTTCTCTCACTGTCTGTCTTTAACAGTGTGGAGATACCATAGCTATCCTGTCAGGTAAGTATGGTTGGATGTATTTTTTTATATCTTCCGAAAAGCGTGGGGCATGTAATAGACGACATGAGAAATGCAAGCGAGATTGTAGTAAGAAACTTTGGAAAGAAAAGACATCTTGGGGGAGAGTTATTAAAGTGGATCTTAATTAAATGGGGTGTGCGGATCTGGACTTGATTCAGTACGATCAGAGTAGTATCTGGTGGTGGGTTCCTTTGAACATAACCAGTGACTCTTTGGGTGCCATAGGAAGCATGGCGTTTCATGTCCAGCGGTGGCAGTGTTGTGGCATTTGTAATGTCTCTCCTACTTGTAGAATGTATGATACTTTGCATTGTAGGGCCATTGATGGTCATCACACAGAAAGTGACGAGCCTGGCGTTCAGTCTACATGACGGACTGACGAGACGTGAAGATGAGTTGAGTGCGGATCAGAAGTATCATGTTGTGAGGTACGAAGAAACTTAGTATCTTGTGGTCTGTCTTTACAAAATATTTGTAGTTCATCTTTAAATCTTTGTTTTGCTGATTTTGCATTATAATATCTTGTTTGCATGACTGCTGCCATAGTTATATAATGTAATGTCTCAAGTTAGGTGTCATTTTCATGGCACTCAGATCAGCCATTTTTGTGTGCATGCGTTTGCATATTTAGAAATGTTGCCACTGCATAGACTTATGCATCTTTCTATACAAAAATGTCCCAGTTGGTGTGGATGTCTTCGTTGGTACAGCACAGTTTCATTGATGTGGCACCCATGGGACTGCACATGTGCTGGATTATCAGATTTTGCGTTATCAGGTGTTACCTATACTGACATAATTATTTCAGGTTTCTGTTAAATCGTTAGTTATGTGTTTCCTTCTGCCAGCAGTACCTTCTTTACTCATCAGCGGAGCTTTTGAAGCCACTGTAATAACTCAAAGAGTAGCATGTGCTACATACAGCACAGTGAGAATAGCATTCACAGTAGTAAAATGAAAATGAACACATACTGATATACAGATTGCTGGTGACATTAATAGTCTTAGTAATAGCGTTGAGGCGGTATTAGTGGTGTAAACTCTGCAAGTGGCATCTGTTGGCCAGAGCGAGTAATACAGGCTGTATCAGAGTGAAAGCTATCCTCAAGTAACACTGTGCATTGCTCAAAAAAAGTGGTGTGACCTGCTAGTCGCTTGTGATGCCACCGGGGTGTGGGATAGTACCAACTTACGAGCATACTGTTTGGAGAGAAAATTTGTGTTGTGATGTAAATTCTGGTCTTGGGAATACTTTCCTCAAGTGCTGGACTAGCAGGAGTGCCAGATTATCAGATGTGGGATTGAAGAAATTTTACTGTTATCTTTATAAGTCTTAAAGGCTTTGAAGTGGGCAAGATAGACATATTCTGGCACCAAATGCCGGAGCACAGATTTATGTTCATTGCTGGCATTATATTGTAAAGCAGACAGCCGCACTTCAGGAACATCTGACTTTCCTGTTAATCTCGTCCATATGCATTTGTTGCGTGACGTGAATAAACTGAATGCAAATAGGGGAGACCATGTCTGTCTGGCCATCTGTTCAAGTATTTTAACATGAGAAGTGTTGGAAAGCTTTTGATATGCATTTTTTGTGTGACGTGAATCAGCTGATTGCACACAGGGGAGACCATGTCTGTCTGTCCATCAGTTCAAGTATTTTAACATGAGAAGTGTTGGAAAGCTTTTGATATGCATTTGTTGTGTGACGTGAATCAGCTGATTGCACACAGGGGAGACCATGTCTGTCTGTCCATCAGTTCAAGTATTTTAACATGAGAAGTTTTGGAAAGCTTTTGATGAAAGTTGATGTTGAAGGTCTTTCAAGAAAGTCTAATAACGGTTTAGATTTTTGTAAAGTTCAACTTCATAGAAGTATAGTTTGATCAGAGCTAGGAGCATTCAGATTTTCAAACTGCAAGAACCTGTATTTGCAAACTGTACACTCCGCTACACATTGCATCTTTCCAGCTGTGTTTGTCTCAGAGAGGTGTCAACTGTGTACGGGTTACTGCCATATGACAGTTAGGTTCCACGTTCTGTGTATAGAGATTGTGCTGTTGGATTTTTGAATTTCACTTGTTAGGGACAGCAGCGTACCTCAGTTTCCTGTGTATGAGAAATTAAGATAAATTGGTCATGATGAAATTGTTTGTTGTTTAAGCACAGAATGATAATTGTGTGTTTTCTTCTTCTTTGCAGAAAAATGCCGACAGTATTGGAATACTTCAGTTACATTTTCCATTTTCAAGCGCTCATGTGTGGACCTGTTCTCTTCTATAGGGACTATATTGATTTTATTAATGGACACACCTTCCTAAAACATGCACCACCGTCATCTGTAAGGAAAATAATCTCGTTTGGAGAGGCCATATTTTTAGTTGTACGAGTAGATAAGTGATGCAGTGTTGGAACATCTATTAAAAGTATAATTTTTGGTGAAAAATCTCTTGGAAAGAAGCCGCATTGGTCTGTTGACCAGTGTGGAAACCTGAAGATATGTTGACACCTTTTCTGGCATGTGCGTTTCAGTTGGAGCCCACTTTCCATGTTGAAGGGACTAGTCTGGATTGTGTGATGTCTTAAAATTGAAATTGTGTGTTGTTTAACTCTAATAATGCTACCTTACCAGAACACTGCATTTCTTAGTATTACACTCAGTCTTTCCGTATTATGTGTATACTATCTTGTTCTCATTGAATTTATTCATTCTGGGATCCGTACTACAAACTGGAATTCTGTTGTACATGTATTTGAAAATGCAATCAAGTTCCATAATTTTTGGATAATACAGTAAAGTTCCAGTAACTTTTGGATCAAGACAGCTAAGGTCATCCATTATAATATGTGGAAGTGTTACAGCATTGTTCAGTCATAAAGACTAGTTGTTAAGTGAGATGTGTGGGCACTGACAGCAGTCTTGATTGTAAAATGGCCTGTCACATGTTCAGAAGTGAGTGTTTTGAAATGGATCATACAAAAAAAATGGTTTATATAATGTAGAGTGAATTAATTACAGAGAGTTCAGACAGAAGGAATCATAACAACACTGTGTATGTAGCGCACGTTTTTGCTTCAGTCACTGGAAAAGTTTCTGATGTGACAGCAAATCACTTGCAAAGTCACCAAATGTTGTGCTTTGTACAGTAGTGATTGACAGTTCTGTTTGCATATTTACGTTGCAGTCGTGCACTCTGTTCATGAGGTTGGTGTCAGGTTTCTATTACATCTACCATGTGTGAGACAACTAGATGTAAACTGTTTTAAATACTTTTTTTTGCAGCAATATAATTTTTAAATTTAATTGGTGCTTTTAGTTTTAGCTGTAAAATGTTGTAATGTAAATAATTATAATTAATGTTGTATCTGTGATGTGTTCTAGGGTCATCTGGATAATAACTCCAACAGTCGAAAAGTGGTCTTAGAACCGTCACCATATCTTGTTGTGTTCAAGAAAGTTGTGTGTTCAACGATGTGTGCAATATTCTTCCTCAATCTGATTCCATCATTTCCAATACAGAGAGTTAAAGGTATGCTATACGTACATCGTGACACAGTTTTAGAAGATGGACACATTTCAGAATCTAGTTTGTAGGCCTATTTGCGTAGGGGACAAAAACCAGCTATTAGCTTTGTCACGTTCACCCACCCACCTGCATGTATCACCTCAGCTTTCAGTGGGTAGATTTTAGTGGAAGTTGATGTAGGAGACTTTTATTAAAATCTGTCAAGAAAACCAAAATTTGGTTAAAACTGAACAGAAATATTGGGCACTTTATGTGAAGGTCCGAGCATGTTTTGTTGTTGCAGGCAACACAAAATCATCATTCAATCACTCTCTTCAAGTGAAATGGTATCAGACTGTTAAGATAGGTGAGGTGGTATAAATATTGTTAAATATATACAGTAATTCAACTAACTGCGCACGTAACCATAAATAATAACTTTATTTTTGATGCTCCTCCTACGTGTTTTGGCTTCTGTAGGCCATCTTTAGGGAGGTCATTGACAAAGGAATACACGGCCTATATAGTAAATGCTGTCAAAGATGTGCACATATGAAGTTAAAATATAGTATTATTAATTAAAATATTGCTTGAAATATATAAAATGTGGATTAATTACAGATATTGTTACCTTTCTTAACAATTCTGTGTTCAGTGAAAGGCAAACAGCTATGTCACTACTGTCGTCTTCATTGTAAGGAAGTTGTATCGCTCTGTTGTCTGTTGATATTTATACCGTAGTGGACCATTCAGTGCCGCAGTACTCACTGGTCCATGTAACATGTTACTGTGCTGTGACATACAAGCTCTGTCCTTCTTGACTGAATCAGTTTCCCTTGAGGCAAGGTTGCGCATGCCATGGCATTGGCTTCTCTTGAAATTGTCGTATGTTGGTCCAGTGCAATGCCTTTTCTGATGCTGTAAAAGCTTTTTTATTATAATCTTACAAAATTTTCCCCAGCCCCCTTTGCCTCTCTGTTGTCTCTGAATACAGCCCGTTTTCTTCTAGGAAGAAAAACCATGTATTTGTTCAGTATAGTAATTATATAGCAGAAATTTGCACTTCGTGTGTTACCTAACTTTTCTGATATTATATTGGTTATTTGCAGAACCAGAGTTCCTGGAGGAGTTTTCATTTCCTAGCAAGATGATATATCTTGTTATAGCAACCACAGTCTGTCGTTTTAAGTATTATCATGCCTGGCTGCTGGCAGATGCAATATGCAATGCATCAGGCCTAGGCTTCAATGGTTATGATGCCAAAGGAAGGGCCCGTTGGGACCTCATTTCAAATGTTGATGTTCTCAAATTTGAAGTAAGTTTTGTGTATAAAAACACACATTTCTTCTCAGTGTTTTGTTCTGCAAGAAATTCCTAATTTTATAACCTGAAAGAGTGGATGCATGAGTGATGTCAGTAAAGTTAAGGACAGTCTTGAAACTTGCCATGATTGCACACGTAGATGAGGTTGTTTTATCCAATTTTTTTGCTATAATTTTTAAAATACATTTTTGTCTAATTATAATGTGAATATGGTACCAAGATGATTGAAGATAGTGGTGTTAGTGTGCAGACTGTGCTGTAGGCTGGGTGACCAAGGACTCACAGTTCAGTTCCCAGCAGGGACTTTTCTCATTTCCAAAATGTCAGGACTAGTTCTGGGGCCCACCCAGTCTCCAGTACAGTGTGTGTATGGGGAAGGGGGCACTTTAGCCAGGGTAAAGTTGTTACTGTATTCTAACAAATAAAAATTAATTAAGGCCAGAGATTGAAAAAAGAATTACAAATGCAAATAGAGTGTACTGTGCACTTCTTCCTCTAAGGAGTCAAGCAGTACACAGAGCAGAAAAAATAAAAATCTGTAAGTCATGAGTAAGATCAGTGGCAACATACATATCAGAATGTTGGACGTTGAATAAAGATGTCACTAACCACTGGCTCCTTTTGAAAGAAAAGTTTTAAGAAGAATGTGTGGGAGAATTAAAGTAAACGAAAATCAGGGAAAGCAATGTAATAAGGAATTAATCAGCTGTTTGAAGATTTAGATATGCTTTCGTTTGTTACAATAAGTTGGTTGAATTGGATTGGTCACATTAATAGAATGGATAATAACAGAAAAGTAAGTCAAGTATTTAATAATAATCCCCAGAAACCTCAGCTAAGAGGATGACCAAAAAATAGATGGTGGAACTGTGTAGAAACAAATATTAATAGATGCAAAATTAAAAACTGGAAAGACAGGTCGAAAAACAGCTGACTGGGAGAAGTCCATTAAGGAAGTGAAGGTCCACATTGGACTGTAGTGCCACCTAAGAAGAAGAAGAAAGCAGCCAGTGTGTGAAGCTGACCACCCACCTCCATCTGGTGCTGAGTTTAAGGATGTATGGACAGCATACGGCAAAGCATGATGACCAACATCCCACTTAAATTCTATACCCAAACAAACAGTACATGTGGTTTGGGATTATTGAGCATTCACATGACAGTTTCTTTTTTTCTTAGTTTGGGCTGAGTCTGCGTGATAGCATTGAGCAATGGAATAAGGGTACAACGCGCTGGTTGAGGATGTTGGTGTATGAACGTGCTCCTCGGTTTCGCACAGTGCTAACATATGCACTTTCTGCATTGTGGCATGGTTTCTACCCTGGATACTACCTCACTTTCATGAGTGGTGCATTATTCACCTTTGCCTCAAGAGCTGTAAGTTGTTCGTAACTGAACAAGTACTGTATAAGCCTGAATATATGGCAAGGTTTTTTTGTGACATAGCCACACGGAACAGTGTGTGTTGCCTTGTGTAAAGGAGGCCTTAGGATAGCATTTCATGTCGGACATGCTGCCATATCCTAGTAAACAGTGACCGATGAGGCATGCTATAGCACTGTATTTCTCACCCAGCATTACAGTGAGAGTGTCAGTACTGGTTGCAGTGTTGAACATGTCTGCCTGTCTGAAACTTTATTAATGCTTTTATTACATTTTCTAAATTATCCAAGCATTTACTCTGGATACCCCAATGGAAGAGAGGGAGTCACCTTATATTTGGAGCTGCCTTATATTTCTTTCGTTATGGTAATTAGAACATAGGCAGTGTTAACATGTCTTTAAAATAGTACATTAAATATGAGTTTCATATAGGAGTGCACATAATGTTTCTTTTGAAATACTGTAGGACATGTAAGTTGAAGTTAACATTCGCTATTGATATTGTGTTTGCCTGGCACGTGTGTGGGCGCAGGTGTACTATGTAAACACGGTGTAGTGAAGAGATAATCTGATTGTCAAATATTGTCTGTTTATTTAACTTTAATTTCAGAATTGAACTAAATGGAAAATCTATATGCGATTGACTGCATTATGAGAGAAGTTCTTTAAGGTACGGGGTCAGTCACCTGTGCATGTATTTGTGTGTGTTAGAGTTGTCATTAGTGGCAGCCCATGGGAGAAGTGCCCTGTTGTGGAACTTTAATGTGCAGTGCTTATGACAACTTTACAATCACAGTAGACCAGTTTGCTTATTTGCTAGTTGCCTCATGCAGTTTTCAGGCCAGAGGCTAGCCAGTTTAACTCCACTTGTCCATGTTCTTACTCAGTCTATTGGGACATGCTGGTTTAATACCCTAAAACAGGTCATTACTTGTCACATCCGGTGCCATTCATTGTTCACAGTTGTCCTTACATTCCAGATTGTGGTCTTTGCAGTTGTGATGCCTTTTGTAGTAGGAACACTGGATCACAAACCTGCAGTACAGGTTATAGTGCTACCTTTGTTCTCAGAGCTTAAAGTGTTTCTCCCCCTTCCTTCTTATTGTGCCCACATTGCATGGTTTTATGATGACTGTGGATTCTTACACCTGCTGTGTAATAGACAGCAATGTAAAGTGCAAGGTGACAGTCAGTGTAACAGAGAGAAGACAAGTGCATGATAAAGCAGGAAGAGCTTGTGCCTATGGACATAGAATCATCATTTGTAGTTTGCATATTTGTTGAGTTTTATGCCCATTGGCCCGCTGTACTCTTGGTGGCAGATAGGGGCTGTTGCACCATGAGGGGGACTTGTTAATATAATATAATGAAATATTAATACATCACAGTTTTGACTATAAGAATATGTGAACCATTCGCATGTGAAATTGAGATCTCCAATACTGTGTTTAAGAACCTGTTGTTTACAAGTTATTCTTGTATACGAGGCGTGTTCAAAAAAAGACCGAACTTTTTAAATAGCGTGCCAACCAGCACAGAGGGCGCACTGTGGCTACTGAGCACACCTAGTGGCAGGTTTTGACAACAAACTGCCATTTGCCCCGTTTCGCTATGAGCATTAGTCATCGAGCTACATCTGCTGAACTGAGCACGTGCACAAGCTGTTTGTCGGATTAGTGACAAAGTGACAATGAAAGAGCTTGAAGAACAACGTGTGTGTGTGAAATTTTGCTGCAAACTTGGTAAAAATTTTACAGAGACATTTCAATTGCTTAACCAAGCATACAGGGAGGACTATGAGCCGAACGCAGTGCTATGAGTGGTTTAAGCGTTTTAAAGAGGGCAGAATGTCAGTCAGTGAAGATCCCAGGTCTGGACGACCTTCCACATCAACAGACGACCGTGTCGAGAGAGTTCGTGCCGTGATTCTTGGAAATCGCCGTTTAACTGTCCGAGAAGTTGCTGACGAAGTGGGCATCAGCATAGGATCTTGCCATCAAATTTTGACTGAAAAACTTCAGATGCGTCGTGTCAGTGCAAAATTCGTACCGCGTTTGTTGACTGACGATCAGAAAGAGAACCGTGTTGATATCAGTCAGGAACTGCTTGTCAATGCAAGTAGTAATGAAAACTTCCTTAAGAACATCATAACAGGAGATGAGACGTGGGTTTATGGCTATGATGTTGAAACCAAGATGCAATCATCGCAGTGGATGGGAAAAGGGTCTCCTCGACCAAAAAAAGCACGGATGAGTCGGTCAAAGATCAAGGTGATGTTGGCTGTGTTTTTTGATTGCAAAGGCATTGTCCATCATGAATTTGTACCATGTGGTCAGACGGTAAACAAACAGTTGTACCAGGACTTTTTAGCGTGTTTGAGGGGTGCTGTGCGCAGGAAGAGGCCTGAATTGTGGGAAAACCAAACTTGGATGTTGCACCACGACAATGCGCTGGCTCACGCGTCGCTCCTCATCCGCAGTTATCTGGCAAAACATCAGATATCCGTTGTGCCCCATCCACCCTATTCTCCGGACTTAGCCCCAGCAGACTTTTTCCTGTTTCCCAAACTTAAAACCACTTTGAAAGGACGTCGTTTCCAAACCATAGAGGAGATTCAGGAAAATGCGACGAGAACTACGCGCGATCACATAAAGTGCGTTCCAGGAAGCATTCCAACAATGGAAGAAATGTTGGGAACGGTGTATCGCCAGTAGAGGGGACTACTTTGAAGGGGACAGTGCTTAAAATGTTGTAAAATGAGCAATAAAGTCTTTATAGCAAAAGTTCGGTCTTTTTTTGAACACGCCTTGTATATTTTAACTCGTGCCTGATGATGGCTTTTATGTAAGCTGAAACATGTGGCATGGTAGACAATGAAATATTGTCAGTGCTGTTGTTGCAATTGATGGTCTTCTCTGTTTGTCTGATTGTGTCGTTACATTTAATTCCTTGCATTTTTAGATGATAGTCCTGTTAGATAAATCATACAGGATAGACACAGAATTTAATTGGGATATGGGGGGATAATACT
Organism: Coptotermes formosanus; assembly: GCA_013340265.1. NCBI lineage: Eukaryota > Metazoa > Arthropoda > Insecta > Blattodea > Rhinotermitidae > Coptotermes > Coptotermes formosanus. The sequence goes on along the minus strand of BLKM01011376.1, from coordinate 64,233 downwards.
GTCTTTAATATATTGTCTTTACAGTATCTGAATTACGCACTCCTCAGATCTTCATTTTTATTTTTGTTTCATTATTTCTTCAGATGCTGCTAGTGGAAATAGATGCTGCTAGTGGAAATAGTGAAGGCCGTGGGAATCCATAGTGATGGATATCAGACTCTGCCCTCGTTATTGCAGGCAGTATTACCTTGTTCATGACCCTTTAAAAGGTAGCCATTATAAGTGGCATAGCTAGGTTTTTAGATGCACGGGGTAAGTAATCACATCGTCCACCCAAACAGGAATTACAAACTGTAAAAAAAATCATGATTATGTATTGAATTTCCTTTTATTTGGCTCAGAGATTTAAAATTTGTTGGGCATGAAAAATCAAATTTTTTTCATTTAAAATATTCGTTTGTCCACCCATTTTGCCGCCGTCTGCCACGACACGACATGACCCACTGCCTGGGGCAACAGTACCACTCGCCCCTCCACCTCAACCACCTACACCCCTGGCCATTATACATCACATCATACATGTTTGTTTTTTCAGGTACGTCGCAGTATCCGACCTTATTTTGTGCGGTCAAGACCACTGAAGGCCATGTATGATTTAGCCACAATGATAACAACTCGTCTAGTTATGGGCTATATCACATTCAGCTTCTTGTTGCTTGAATTCTGGCCCAGTATCCATGTGTATCTGTAAGTACTATTTGTACAAATACTGTGCTGCTGCTGCTACCCTGTGTGTGCCGTAGCCTGTAAATAAAATCACTCAAAGAGATGTGTGGTTCTCATAGCCGTGTTCCTGAAGATTTAAATTTTCTGGGATGTTAATGCTTCATTTTCGAGAAATTATGTATGTGCCAACTCGTAGCTTTACAAACTTTTAACAGATTCACGAAAGAATGATGGTTATGGTGTATCTTGTGTGCCTTCATAATAGTGTCTAATGTTTCAGGCATTTGTACATGTTTCTGCATGTGCTGGGTGTTCTGGCTCTTCTGCTGCTGCCAGTACTGTTGCCACCTCCTAGGCGTGCCTGTCAGCCTGAGAAGTCTGGTGCAGTATGTAGCAATGGTGTGGTGTCAGCACAGCACTGAAGATGCGGTACATTCCATGTGGCATGGGTTGTTGCCTTACAATTACCTGCCAGTAGAGAACATGCAGACATGTGTTCCTTAGTAGCACCACTAAGGTACCATCCCAGTGTCTGGGTGTTCACATTTTTAATAATGAGCCAGCTAAGGTCACTCTTTTCCACTGTAATGAGTAGCTGCCTGCATGGGTGTGCAAGGAAAAGTGGACCTGTATTTTGGTGTAGTATGAAGAGAAGAATGCGCACATAGTGAAAAGTTAAGCCTTAAAGAAGATTGCAGATAATGGACTGGTAGCATGAAATGTAACAAAATGAGATGGAAGATACTTTCTCTGTCATAATAGTATGCAATAGTTGCATTAATTAATTCTGACCATTTCTTTTTTATTCATAGTCTAGTAACATACGAGTACAAGTACAGATTCTATTTGCATAGTTTATGGGTGCGGTCTGCCCCAAGTGCTGCATATGGTCAGTACTCATTTTGCTGGTTACTGGTAGATGACGTGTACGCACAACACATTATCTTGCCAACCTGACTTCTTTATGGCTTCCAAAATAAAACTGATACCTTCCAACATTTGTGTAATTGGTTCGAGGCATATTATGTTTTAACATTTTATTAAAAGCTGAGACTTTAAGACTGATTTCTGAAACATATACATACAAAGTATTTGTTTCTAGCTATAATTCCTGTTCTCTTTTTTCTCCTCAGTCAGTCTAAGCTTGTATCGGTATGTTTCTTGTATCTATGTATCCATTCAGTGGAACCAGAGGGAATACTTCTTATTGTTCCCAGTGTATATGCCTTACTCATTGTATGGGAATGACAGAGTAGTCTCAGCTGCAAGTATCCAGCACTGTGGTTTTACCCATCATTCACAGCTGGCATGGCAGCAGCCTGTTTATGTTTTTAGCGTGTGATTTTCAAGAAAATGGTCAGTTTAGAAGTCTTGCAGGGATGTAATAACCACTTCATGCATCGCAACAGGCCATGTACTTGCTAGATGGAGGATTAACCTTTTAAAGCCTAGCGGTAACTTTACTTACCATCAGGTTTAACATTAAAAAATTCGACGTGGTGCCCACATTGCGTTTATGTGTTTCGTACGGATCTCAGGACAAACAGCGATTGCTTTCTTATACAGGCTTAACAGATTGGTTTTTGTAACCAAAACGGAGAGTGTTTACTGCGCGGTACGAGCTAGTTCCTTATATATAAAACAGATGTGCTGTGTCTTTAAAGGGTTGAATTCACATATGTTTTGTGCTTGCATTCGCTTTGTTGCGTGTTGGTGTGTGCGCGCACACATGCCTTGATTGCACCTTTGTGGCTGGTTGCAGCCTTTGTCATACTTCTTCTGTTAACAGAGTTTTTTACATTTGAAATGATACATATTTGCAGTATTCCGAAATGTCTCACAGCACTGCCAGTGTGTAGACCATATTACTGTTTAACCCCAGAAATGGCAGCTATATATCTGTAGTGCTGGATAACAGAAATTTTATTTTTCATAATGTACCGTTTAATATACTCAACTGCCAAAATAATTGGTGATTACATTTTGGGAATAGCGTAAGCTGTCAGACAGTCATGAGCTGCAGATGCAGGGTTCAGCAACGTCGTTCTGGAGACATACAGTTGGTCTGAAAATTGACAGTTCTTTCAGAAAAATCTGAGCCATTACAAATTGTCAGTTGCTGCTCTGAGACCTTCACGGGAGATGCTCGTGTTAATAGTACAGAACCAGTTTGTGTGATGTGTACAGTGAAGACGTGGAAGAAAGCTTCCATAGAGGTGAAGGGTGGGTGTTCTTTATGGGAATTTGGCACAACAGATATCATGTCTGTGTATGTATATGTCACTCCTTATATTCAAAATCTTAGTCAAAATAGGCATGTGACCTTTGAGTATATAGAGGTTAAGCCATATTGATATATGAAGTTTCCATGGTAATAAAGTTGTGTGTTGTTTTTCGTAAGCTTTGATGCCGTATAGTCTGGCAGGTGAGAACCAGCAGTCTGCACTAACGTACTGCCTCTATTTTCAAGGGAGACAGCCCAATTACATGGTGCCATAACTCTGAAGACTACAGTGAATATGCTTCTAAAATACAGCAGTGGGTGACATACACCCATGACTTGATTATAATGTGACTCACAGTGCCCAAACACACACTCAGGAACTAGGAGGTCTGCTGTAAAATATTTTGTTAGATCCAATGAAATAAAGAGTTCAGGGAATGCTCCTACTGAACAAAAATTTATGCGTCCAAATTATATGCAACTTTTTAATTGTTCTTTACAAAGTGAAAAGGAACCTGTTACATGGAGACCTCCCTCTGTCCACCCACCCACCCATCCACCCACGACCTAGTCATCGACAATGAAACCATTTGTTGGATTTCTGTTAAATTCAGTGTAGAATTCTGTAAAAATTGGCCAAGTGACAGTCGTACTTGCTTAAGCGTGTATGTGAATTTCTACCATATATTTCCATGTTTTGTGACTGATGTTGCAGTTCAGTAGAGGATATCTCCACATAATTTTGTTAAGCATTTTAAGTTTTGTGAAAATTGGTGGAGTGAAAGTCCATATCACATTTAAGGGAGTAAATGAAATTTTACGAGCATTTTCTACATTTTTGTTCCTATTTGGATAACATTTAATGGAGATTTCCACGTAATACCACTGAGCAGTTGTAAGTGAAACTGGTGCAGTGAAAAGGCATACTTAAGGGCATGAATGAAACTTTGCCGATGTTTTCTTCATTTCTCATTTGCTTTGGATAAAATTCGGTGTGGGAGATGACGACAAAAATATATTGAGTGATTATGTGTCCCATGAAAATTGGTTTAGTGAAAGTCATACTTTACTTATGTGCATAAAGAAATTTCTGTCTCTCCTCGCCACATTTATTGTCCAGTTGGGTGAAATTCGATGTAGGCGATCTTGCTGTTAAGAATTTTTGGGGTTTGTAAAAATCGAAGCAGAGCAGACCGTATTATTTTTACAGGCATAAACTAAATTTCACATATGTGTGTACCATGAAACTGTGTGATATTTTGAAAGCAAATGCCTTGGAGATATCTATGTAGTATGTGGTGGAGTACACCATTTGCAGTCATGTCTTTTTAGTATATGCTTTCTCAATATTTTAGGCCGAATAATAGACTGTTGCAGGTGGTGCTCACAAAATGAAATATGCCACATCATACACAGCTGGATGACAGTGATGACATATGAAAAGAAATGTATTTTTGCAAAGTCAGCTGGAAGTTACATAACTTTTCTCTTATTAGTGATGCAGAATAGTAAGTGTTATCGATATGTATGGGAATGTCTTCACATGCAGTTGTAACATAAACATGTAATGGAGCTTTGTTCTTGTATTAACCTTGACACAGCAGTTATATTAAACATGACAAGTGGAAGTATTTATTGTTCTTGTTCCAGCCTCATTCTTAATTACAACTTCTTGCTTTGCTGTGAATTCATTCTTGGGAATTTTTGGCACTGGAAGGAATTTCATGATCTGTAAACTGGTGTGCTTCTTGGAATATGTTTCTTGTTTTGTATTCATTTACATAATTGAGTGTCGTTCTTTCTTATCTCAAGAAATTTTCTGATATTGTAGGATGGTCACCTGTACATGTTGGTGAAGGCTTCCATCATATTTGGCCTCCCATAAATATTTCACTGATACCCTTTTTTCCTGTTACTTCTTTTGAAAATTCTTCTACATAAAATTTAATGTAGAGACAGTGAGAAAATGCACCATGTTAACTCTCGTCAGTCCAGGACACTATCGTATAATTTACCGTTCAGCTTTACTCCGTGAGATGTAAAAATGCATTCCTTTCTGTCTGTGTAGTGCTGACAGCTGGTTCGAAGAACCTGGGTTTGTATGCACGTCACTTTACTGCCGTACTTTTGTTGATTTTTTTTATGTGTAGTACACATAAGTAGTTCAAACTTCATCTTTCTGTTACCTTCAGATTCTATTCTGCTGGGAAGTGGTGAAAATAATGGTATAGCATAAAATGTGGATGGGTTCTTTGTTATACTGAAATTTTGTTATGCCAGTGATTGATTATAATTTAATTTTTTTTTTCTGGTATGAATATATAGTACTTTGGTAGGACATAAAAATATTTTTGTTACAATGTAAATGTTGTTAGACTGGCATTCATGATATTTATTATGCCGAGATTTTATTTTACTCTGTCCATACTCTCTGTTTCACTCCATAAATGATGCGTAATGCTGTGCAGGTGCTAGTAGCTTGACTGAGAGCGGAGTGTGACTCGAGGTGACGGTTATATTTATAAATATTTATAGATGTTTAATTAGAATCTGTTTCATGGTGGGTAATTTTATTATTTTGATCCCATTACAAATATTACTATGTTCTGAAAAATCTGTGTTTTGATACATTTTGTAACCAGGTTGATGATAACAGTGTGGGTACATGGACCTGTAGTTTGTTTTGGGTAGTGTTGTGGTGTAATGTACATTATGTATCCTCAGCAATAAGTGACCCAACGTGCAGTCCCCATTTTGTCCAACAATATGGTCCATATCTTACCTCTCTTTCAAATGCTTTAAAATGTAACTGTTATTTACATCAAGTTGAAAATAATGTGCATTTATATATAATTTTTTCATGAATTATGAATTGGCAAAACACCAATTAAAGGAGATTTAGTTTATTCGATATGTTATGTGAATGCTACAAGTGTTTTGTACAGCGAGATACAAGGAGCATCATGAGCGTCATGTTACCAGAGGTAACCAGTAACCAACTTATGGGGCAAAAAGCAGTGTTGCCAAACTAATACTATGATTAATCAATCTGCTTGGTAATACTAAAGCTTGTGGGAGTCATGACGACTGCACAAAGGTAACCACACTACAGTTTAGTCAGTAATCTTAAATGTAAACCACTTAACACATTTCTTGTACTTTGGCTCATTTGGTTGTGTGGTTAAAATATCAGCTGTAATCTCTTTTGTTGGCTTGTGTTTCAGAAAAGTGTTACTGCACTATAAAACCTCTATAACGAAATGATGACAGATTTGTGTATGTTTTGGTGCATTGTAGAGCACGGAATGTAACCATATCAGGCTGTGCTCATTGGGTGCTTCTTCAGACCCCCATGTACTCATCACCTGTGCCTGTTAATTGTAGACTGTTTTTGGATTCCCAGGCTACAGGTCCATCAGCCATCACCAAGTCATAGAAAGTGTATGATTTCCAGTCATCCTTATTTCCACCCTCATTCATCATCAGCAAATGATACCATGTCATAATCTGTCTGCTTAAATTTAAGACAGCTAGAAGTATTCTTTGGTTACCTAGCACTCTTTATGCTGCTGTCAATGAGACGTATTGAAATTTAAATTACATTGACTGAAAATGCTGAGTACCATAAATGATAACCTAACCAAATGTCTGAGGTGCTGGTAAGGTAGATTTGAACAGTCTTGAGACTTGTGAGGTTTCCCAGACTACAGCTTGGACCACTGGATATTCAGCTGGACTTAGCAAATCTTGCTGTCATTGGTACGTACAGTTTTACCCTTTTGACCCCACCTAACTCAGTACCATACAATGATTGAATATTCTGCCATTTCTGACCCATGGCTTCTTTTCTGATCTTTGTAATTCCCCACAGACTGTTTTCAGATCTTCCTTTTCCTCATGTGAAAAATTTGTATGGTACCGCATCAGTTTGCCCTTTATGTGGGTGTCTTCCTTTTTCTGAATGTCTTCCTGTATTCCCATGGGCTGTTTAGCTTCTTATACTTCAGGCTGCTTCTATTCTAATGTAACTTTCCTGAATTGCTTTTGAGTATCGTTTGTTCTCTCTTAGAACATTTTTCTGACTGTCCTCTGTTGCTAGGAATACTACATATCTTGTATCATATGTAGAAGCGCACAGTATCACTTCGACTTCCTGCTGCTTTGTGCTAGCAACAGTTGTGTGGTGTATGAATGGTTCTTTAATATATGTTGTTTTCTTGAGGTGAGAACAGTTATATCATTTTTTGTAGCACAATTTATTATCATTATATTATTCTGAATGTAACTGCCCTATTATTTAAATTGAAAGGAGTGTTTTTGTCATGATATGTTTCATGCAATGTTTGTATATTTAGGTATACTTTACAGTAAACATCTCTCTCTATGGCAGCTGAACTTTTATATGTTTGATCAAAATTCCCACAGTATTGATTTCCCTATTTCGTAGATTCGTTTTGTGCAGCTATATAAAACTGGAACAGGAGGTAGGTCTACTGGATTGGAATGAAGACATGCCACTGATGGCAGCCAACTAGGATCAGGGACCCTTGAGCTGCCATTGACCACCCCTGAAGTGAAAAGCACTACTGACGGATGTATGTGCTGTCAGCCTTCACTCAGTTGCTGTTGCTCAGTGTCTTAGTATGCTTCGATATTTCATTGTTGCATAAAAATGTACGTCTTTGCTGCTACGCAGTTTTGCAGTAAGACTTGGTGTGATTGTGTCACCATGTGAAAGCACCAGACTTATATCATCATTGGTCATCTGCTAGAGAAGTTATTCAACAATGTTACACACCTCTTCCACGGCTTATGTTGTTGCACTTTTGTTGCTTGTGATTACTGGCCACTATGTATGTACCCTATTTGTTATATACACAGCTGATTTATGTCAATACAAGTCTGCCCTCTATGCACATCACTGTAGAAGTTGAGTTAAGCTTGCAGATAGGCAGTGAAATGAGACGTACAATACAGAGGCTTTGTCTGAGAGAGACCAAATATTTTAGGTATTACAACATGCTGTGTTGAATGGTGATGCCATGAAGTAAGATATGACACCACGTTAATTTAGTTACAGTTTGATAGTCTGCAGTAATATACTTTGAATTTACTGTAAACAATGCATTGTTGCAGTAATGCAGTAATACTGGTATGTGTACAGCAACAGCCCAGCTGAATGCTGGCTGTGCAGAGTCACAACACGCGCTGTTGTTCGTGTCTGTCTCTGTTGGGATGTGTTCAGTTTGAATAAGTCAGGATATACAGTGCAATGTATCTTAATGTATGGATGTAAAACTATGTAGATAAATGATTTTGGAGGTGCTGTGTATGAGAGAGAGGGCAGGAAGTGAACTCTTACAAATGCTACTATTGTCCAGGATGTGATGCTGTGTATACTACATGGCATCATGTCTCAGAAGATGGTATTGTTCATAATTGCTGCTGTGAGAAATGAAAATTTGTTCAACCAATGATCACCTATGATGTTGTATAAACAAATGCAATACGAACTTCAAAAATAATTTTTCATTGTGCTATTATATGAGGCAGTGCAATCTCCAGGTAGTATGTCTTCATTTTAAGTCCTCTGTAATTTTGTGTTCAATGTGTCTGATCCCAGACTTGTTACCCTTTTTAAATTTCATCTATTGGGTGCTGAAATCCAGTGTTCCAAGAGTGATTTTAAAATGTTATTGACTGAGCATAAATTGTTGTGCTATTTGTAAAAGTTGTGCTACAGTGGTATGGCGTTTTGATTTTAATATTGGACATCTCCATTGATTTGTACACATAAAAGTATGTTTTGCTGTTATTAACAGTAGAGTCACAACGAGCACATTCCCTTGCAACCAGTAGCCTAATTATGTATTTCAAGTGTACGTGTTGGTTGTGACTGTACTGTACTGTACTGTACTATGGCACCTAGACTTCTGGAGCTGAGTTTGTGCAGCTGCTTACAGGAAAGCATGTAAATGGAGTAACATGTTAATGTTTTACATGTGATATATATCATGCTAATGCTAAGAGGAGAGAACAGAGAAACTATATGGATACTATGATATATTTTGAAATGCATCCCTAATGGTATAGGTGTGTGAAACTTATGATGGTGTAAAGGTGCAAACTAATAACACTTTATTTTGTGGACAGCACACTACTCACTGTCAGAGTATGAAGAAGTGTGGCATGTGTAATCACTTCGTTCTACTCACAAAGATTGCTTTGTTTAATTATGTCACCTCTCTGCTCAGAGTAATAATGTATTTACTATCTCATTTTAAGAATTGTATTTGTACTTGTCTTCCTGTCTACAGATGAAAGGAGAGAAACATTGCAAAGTAATGAATGGAAAGAAACTCAACTTACAGGTAGCATGTTTTTGTGGTTATTAGTGCTGTGTTTGATGATACCAAATTACTTGGTAAAATATTTTTAATAACTGTGTTTAAAATGTGATCAATAAATCTGGAGGCACTGGGCAGCTGTTGTTACTATTTGCATGAAGTGGATGAATGTTGTCATTAAAGCAACAGCTGGTAGTGTAGTTGGGAATATTTTTCACGTGTTAGTTGTTACTGCTAGTTTACTAAAATGAGACATTTTTATGAAGGTGGAGCCTTTGGCAAAAAATCACATTTTTTGCATCCATATAAATGTACAGGTAGTGATGAACAGCAATGTGAAGTTGTAGGTGCATTTAGAAACAGTTGCAGAAAATGAATTGGCATTGTCATGTTCGTGAATGCGGCTGCATGCGTACGTTGTGCAACTCCGTTCCTACTGAATGGATTTTCAATAAATTTGACACGGAGTTTTATGAAAAGCGATCAAGCGAATTTAATTTTTGTCAAAATAAGACAAAAATGACACTTCGTGTGAAAATGTACGTAAACTTATGATATCGCGGGATTCTGTGTGGGCTGGAAAATGCATACGTTTTAGAGAAAGATTTTTATGCAGCATTTTTTTAGAACTGCCCGTTTGCATGGAGGTCAGAAACACGGTAGAGCCAGCGACGCCGAGCACGTAGTTGACGCGCAAAAATACCATGGCGCGACGTTCCTGCGAGTTGCATGGCGCGGCACGATGGCAGAAATACAAACGGCGGAATTTGTGGTTAGATACGCAAAAACCGAGAAATTGTGGAACACACAAACTGTAAAAATGATGTGTTAGGCTTATTGTGCATGTGTAGTGGGTAATCAACTAAGGAGTCTATGTTTTGGCTTATATGATTCTATTCTGTGAATGATGGTACGAATTGCGTAAATATATGTGAGAAGAGAACGTGAATTCGTTGGAACATTATTGTTTTCAAAACAGGTACGTAGAGCTATTAGAATTGGGACAGTAGGGACTACGTGGGCAATCCTGGATGCAAAGATCCGAACGCACGTGAAGGTTACATGTTATGTACGTGTCCTGTTGTATTCGTTGCAGTATGATTATGTTATAAGCTGGTTGGCTCCTCCATGGCAGAATTATTTGCTGCAATGCCTATGTGCTTGCTGACCTGAGGAATCAAATGCCCTGTCAGTAGTAACCAACGTAAGTTGACATAAAAATTATTATGTAGAAGTGATTCTGAAATATCTTCATGTAAAAAGAACACTCAGATTTAGTGGATACCATGGGCCATTATTAGGTTGTGTAACCTTTTAAAGCTTAGCGGTAACTTTACATACGACCAGGTTTAACATTAAAAAATTCTACGTGGTGCTCACATTGCGTTTTTGTGTTTTGTACGGATCTCAGAACAAACAGCAACTTTTGCCTTGTAAAACATTAAAGAGATTGGTTTTTATAACCGAAGTGGAGAGTGTTTACAGCGCGGTACGCACCGAGTTCTTATATAAAACAGATACGCTTCATCTTTAAAGGGTTAAGCAAGAGATACCTGTAATATACTGTAAAGATTAAGTTGTTGCTTTGAACGCCGTGAAAGCATACAGAGGGAGTAGAGGTATAGCTCCTCTCATTCTTAACCTCAGCACTAGACGGTGAGTGTAACTGTCATGCCCCAGCCTGTCTGCTCACTGGGAAGGAACCCTTTGTGCCCATTGCATGGGAGGCTGGGCAGCCCCAAAGCCGGCCTGGACATAATATACTGTTGCCATAAATCTAAAGTAACATAGTTATAAACTACCACTAGTGAGCAGTAGAAGCTTGCCAATAAGTTGAGGAAGGCATGGAGTAAATACACTACAGTTTACATATTGAGAACACACAAGTCTGAATTGTCAATTTGAGTGCACCAAGGGATATGGTAATGTGTACTTAGTTGTGAATTTCTGTTTTAGTTGGTTTGGTGGGAGGCCTTACATGCAATTCAAAAGTAGGTTGTGCAAGGATTATTTATGGTCAAGTTGTCATGAAATTTGTTTTCCAGTTACTGCACTGCTTTACGATTTTGGCAAAAGAGACTTCTTGAATGATGTAGGTTAAATTTCAATTTGTTCCAGATCAGAAAATTAGAACTGGTATTCTAGTTGAAAGTTGAACTCCAGTGTTTATCTCATTAACTGTTTAATTAATTAATTTGGAAAATTTTTTCAGAAGAAATACTCTTATACTTGAATATGTTATTTACACTAACAACAGATTTTGCTATAACAAGAAGCTTGTTAGGTATCAGTAAAACATGATATAGAGGCACATAGGGTATGTGTTCTTACTACTGGCCTTTGTTAAATTGTTTCTGTTGCAGTAAACCTATGCATTAAGCTTGTATGAGAAGTAACACAGCAAATATGATTTTGCAGCCTTAATGCCCTGTTTCCTAATACAGGGAATAAGAAACTAAGACCTCGATTTGTTAAAACAGGACAGTGATTGTGCGAAATTGCCTAAAATATAACTTCTTCTTAAAAGCTTTCAGAATTTAAATACTTGCCATAATGTAATGATTTGTAGAGGGCATGCAAGTATTCCTGTTGTAAAGAAAGTATCATGTCTTAATGGCCTAGGCATCAGCGGTCAGTTCTATCCCAACTAACATTTTTTCTTTGTTGTGTATATTTTAGAGTTGGAAGATTCTTTGCCTAATACTCAAATGTGTGCTATATGTGACATGAATTATGTTAATCATATTTAACTTTGACCATCAGTGAATATTCCTTCTATGCTGTAATAAACATATCAGCAATTTGTTATAAGATTTTGTACCTGTAGGCTGCCCAGTAGATGGTTAATGTGGTAATTTTGTAACCAACAAGCTATATACGTTTTTACTGCTGTCTTTAAATAATTAGGAGTCCCGAATCATATTCATGAGTTTCCAGGTTTGGAACCCTGCTCATAGGCTACCAATCCTAGGTAATGTTTTCCTCATTTTATCCAACTGAATGCTTTAAATTGTGTATGAACACACACTAACACATGCTTTGCCATTTGTCCATATGTCATCTTACCATTTCATGCCACATAACCACTGGAATTGTGTTATAAAATAAACCAAGAATAAATTGATGTGCAGAAAGAAGTATTTTTATGTACTCATAAATTTTAATCCTAGTTTTGCTGAGGTAAAGTCGCAATTTCAGCCACAGTGTATGTTTTCATATAATAAAATCTCACGTTCTTTAGCAGATCAAACATAATGTTCGAAAACCTGTTATAATGTGTTCCATTTATCCAGATTTTTTAAAATTCTTTTACTTGTGTGCATGTGTATGTAGTTGTGGGGAAGTTTGTAGAAACAGTGTTTATTTATGGTTTATTTAATGATGCTGTTAGTAGCTGAGATTATGTACCATCAAAGGCAAGATGATTAGTAATGAATTTTGAAGGGCGAGGAACAAAGTGGTAATGACAAAATTTGAGACCATGTCATAGCTCGTAAGAAGATGCTGTACTGCAGTAAGACATTTTAAAACTGTTTGTGTGAGTCTTTGGATATATTCTCAGGTTAAAACCATAACTTGGAATTATTCTGATACTTGTACTTTTCTGATAATTTCTTTAAATGTAAATTCATTTATATATGATTTCTTCCATTACTTTGTACCTCATTGTTTGATACATAATTTTAAATTGCGAATCTTTAGGGTTTTTTTTTTTGGTAAAACAGTGTACAGTAGTGAACAATAAGACTGCTTGCATTTATAGGTCTATAATTTTTAGGTCTGATTTGACAAAGAATGTAAGTTTCAAATTATCTATTTTTGTGGTGACATACAGCAGCCCCAGGTTATGCTGACAACAGTATTTACTGTCACATGATTCATCTTCTGTAATCTGTGTTTCATATTCAACAAATAAGTAAATTATGGTGTTCTGTTATGGAATGCATTCAAACTCTGTCAAGCACTAATCTGTGATATAAAGGTCAGTAATATATAGTGAATATGGAGTGTATGGCAGGCAGAGCAAGCATTAGTTTGTACTGAAAGGTGACAACTGGTTTGTTTAAGGGAATTGGGTTTTTGATGTGCAGGGTTGTTCAGAAGTGAACATTCATTAGGTCTGCAAGTTTTTGTAAAACTCTGTGCTTTCTGCATAAGTGACATAGAAACGAATTGAAATATATAGTGCACTTAATTAAGCAAAATGTTACTAATGTGACTGTATGACATTAGATTTGTGATTGGAACTAAATATATATTTTGTAATTGAATAATTCTAAAATATTTGTATATGCTTCAGGGGCACTATCGCAGTGATTACACATATATTATCATGGGAGGAAATAAACTAAAGCTAGCTAACTTGAAGTGTTCCATCAACATCTTTAACATGCTAAACACAGTTGATAGTAAACTGTGTGGAATTTAGTTTTAAATGGACCTTGTAAGTTATAAGCATGGAACTATCCCAGAGTGTCTGGTTTTTGTTGGTTCTACACGTGAAAGCCAGCATCTTGGCGGCCTGCAAATTTTATTCATGTTATTTATCCACAACATATTTTTCAGACTCTGAAGATGTAATCTTCCTGGTACCCGGTTCACTTGTGTGTATATTATGATGCCAGTTTGGAAGTGGGAATGAGTATTGTAAGATATGCATGAAGTCACATCAGTTTCCATTGTCCTCAGCTGCTCTTGGTTCATCCATCTTGCAATTTCCATTCATTTCTATTTTATTTGTGTAACAATGAAGTACATATGTTCAAACAGTTTAATTATTTAAAGAATGGTGTCGGCCGGGATAGCATAGTCGGTGTGGTGACTTGCTAGGGGCTGGACGGTCCGGGGATCGAGTTCTGGTGGGGGCGAAATTTTTCACACCTGTCCAGACCGGCCTTGGGACCCACCTAGCCACCTATCCAATGGGTAGCAGGTCATTCCCAGGGGGAAAGCAGCCGGGGCGTGGCTTTAACCACCCACCCCATCTAGCGCCGTGGTTAAAGAAAGAGTATCACTATACCTCCATTCCGTCTGTGCCTTCATAGCAGGTTATAGGGTGAAATTTACCTTTTTTATCATTTATGTTGTAATTTCTCCTTTCTCCATGCATGTTAAATGAATTTATTTCACTGTGCGTTTAGGCCACGGATGGAGACCACCCCCAGATATGTAGGCTAATAGACAACATGCTGAATAAGCAGCTTCAGACAGCTGAAAACGGGTAGTCCAATTTGGGGTTTGAGTGTGGGGCTCATAACCACTCCCTGTGAGACCTACACATTTGGAACATGAAATATTAACGTGAAAGTCATCGGTGCTTGTAACAGGGAAAGTGGCTGAAAATCCATGGCAGAACTTTACCGTCTGGTTTTGTTGTTGATTTTAAAGTTCAGGTAGTGTACACTCATGGCACATGACTGTGTTCGAGAGGATTACGAAAGTGTTCAATGTCAAATGTTAAAATATCTGTGCAACGCTGATATGTCATCACGGACAGACATGACCTCATAAGGGTTTATTTTTGTTTTGTAAAGAACCATATTATGGTTTAGATTTTTTACGACCGGTGGCCACAATTATAAATTACAGGGTGTAGCATATATTTTGATGTCGGTAGTTGCGTCAGTATCAGTGAAAAACATGAGTTATGTCTACACAGACGGTGTTCATAAACCATCGTAATCTGTTCAGGTCGCTTGGTATTGTTAGGGGAGTGAAATACGAGGACACAAGGAATGCGTACAGAATTTTGGCTGGGGTTACGCGGTGGCGCGGTTGGTTGAGGCACTGCACTACAAGCCGGACGGTAGCGGGTTCGATTCCCGTTGGGGTCGTTGGGGTTTTTCGTTGGTTTAATCCTTCCGGCTGCATTATGTAATTTTTACTGGCGTATTAGGCTGTGTAGTCTGGTAGGCGACTGCCGACATTTGGACTATACTGTCACCTCTTTCACGTTGAAGACTGAGACAGCAGGTTGTGCTGAAACGATGTTTACGACCCTACCAGACTATACGGTGTCCTACAGCAGAAGACAATCCAAATGTGTACCGTCTTGGAAACTTGAAACCTCAAATAATTACGTTGATAAATAGTTAATCTGCGAAGCCTACAAAACAACGTTACTGCATGAAGTATTTAAAGACGAAAATTAAACTGAATTATGTTTAAAATTTTATTCTGTACCGCGCAGTAAACACACTCCGTCTCGGTTATAAAAGCCAGTCAGTTAATGTTGTACAGGGAAATAATCGCTGTTTGTTCTGGAGACTATACAAAAGACATAAATACACTGTGTGGGCAGAATGGAGAATTGTTGAGTGTCAAACCTACTGTACATATGTATGTTTACCACTAGGCTGTAAAATGTTAAGGAAGTAACCGCACGAGGCATGAAGCTTTACTTTCATTTGTTTCGTATTTACAGCCGGCTGGATTACGGAGACAACTTGTGGCACGCGTGATAGCGAGCTCTCCCGTTTGAAATATGCCGGTGCAGATACTGTTCCAGCAGTCCCAGAGTAGGAGCGTGAGTGGGGCCAGACGAGTGGCAGCATGGGAGCGTCTTATGTAAGTACCCGGCGCTCATCACGTGTGGTTACAGGCACACACCGTTTGTTGTACAAGGTGGTGCATTCTTTTACAGCAGTATTTGTGTAGGTAATTTATAAAAGGGGAATGTAGATGGTAAGTCGGATATCATCGGAGCGTAGAAAAATGTTAAAAATATCAAGACCTCGGAGAAGGTGGTTTGATGAAAAATGCTCAGAATTATTGCTTTAAAAGAAACAAGCGAATTTGCAGTGGTAGCAGGATCGATGTCCTGTGAATGGAGATGATACGAACAACGCACAGCGCAGAACTATAGACTTTCAGGGAAGAAAAACAGGTTGGTCAGGATGGATGCGGAAAATCTCGCCCCCAGCGGGATTCTATCCGCGGACCCCCCCCCCCCCCCCCAAGTCCGTAGCAAGTCGCTATACGGACTAAGCTATCCCGGCCTTTTTGAGGAGGCAAAAGTAATTGCATTGCTATAAATGAATTAATATTGCTACTTTTCGGAGATCGCAAGCCATTTTGCAGGCAGATGTGACGCGCCTATCCAGTTTATTGCTTCATTAACCCTTGTACGCTGCTTTCGTGTAAAGGATTGTGGGTCATATTATAAATACAGGATTATTGCAACAGAAAATGCAGTGTTATAAGTACACCAGGTTCCGGCTTGTGTTGGTCATCATCAGGTAACAGCTATTTCAAAATCGAAGGGAAATAATATCTCTCTCCTTTCGATTTTGAAATATGTACGTGTTTATGATACAATAAAAGGTGTTCTGCTTACTGCAGAACCCCTAGTATTTTCAATTGAAATTGATCATACAGCACAGCGATGCGCCAAAATTGAAGAACTAAAGTGCGGGTTCCCACATACATGTTACTGTTTCAAAATAATCTCGTACGTAATAGAGGGGAACTGACCGCCATGTATCTCATTTACACCTGGGGAGAGGTGATTGTCCAGTGAGACTTCTTGATCTATTGTTAGTTTATTTAATCGCACGTCTTAAGTTGCGTAACGTGAAATAATACGACGGTTTGTGAATGTCAACTGGGAAAGGAAATACACTGAAACTGTAGTGACCAAATTTCTCTTGGAAGAGCTGAGGAAACCCAAAAAAAATATTTACCTCTATGATCGGCCTCCAAACCAAGATTTAACCGTAACCATTGTACCGCGGCGTTCGGCGTACTTTAGTGTACAGCTAGTGAATTTCCAAATGTTAAAATAAAGATATTATGCAAAGAGTACGCGTGGTCCATGGAAAGCAACATAGCACGTCAGGGGACAATGCAAAGTTTCCTTTAGTAATGGTGTCATGGCCAGGGGTCTGCTGTAAGTTAGCAGTCGGATTTATGCTGGTAGTGAATTGTAAATACTTAGGTAGCAAGTAATCCTCAAGGAGAAATTTGAACACCAAATGCCAAACAAGAAGTCTGTCTCGTTTGCAGCAGGGGGCAGCATGCTGATCATACTGAATGTAAATGTCTCTTGTACATTTAGTAGCTGTAACGTCAAGCGTGACTGTCTTATACCAAATAAATGCAGCCGTTGGTCAGATGTAATGTCCTTTGATAGCTGTTGGCTTCTGAGTGTGATTCAGAACTGTGAAAATGGTGCAGGAGTTGTAGATGTGTGTGTATAAATGCGTATGCGAATAGGATGTATCATTCTGGCTGTTTGATGAATGCCAGTATAACATGAGATATACCGCACGTACGTCTTGCGCATTGCGAACAGATTAAATTTACGGAATGCCTGCTATTGTTCGTCCGGAATACTGTCTTCCCTTTTGGCACCTAAAAATATAAAGATTAAAATCTGCAGAGCTGTAATTTTGCCTGTTGTTTTAAATGGATTTGCAAGTTGGTTTCTAACTTTAACGGAATAACATAGGCTGGGGGTATATGAGTAATATTTTGGGCCTAAGAGGGAGGAAGTAATGAGAGACTGGAGGAAAATTGCATAATGAGGAGCCTGGAGTGATTAAATAAAGGAGATAAGATGGGCGGGGCATGTGGCACGTGTAGGTGAGAGAGAAAAGCATTCAGATTTCTGGTGGTGAAACCTGCAGGAAAGAGACCACTTGTAAGACCTAGGCGTAGATGTGAGAATAATATTGAAGTGGATCTTAAAGAAATGGGATAGGAGAGCGTGGACCGGATTAATCTGGCTCAGGATAGAGACAAGTGGCAAGCTGTTGTGAACACGGTAGTGAAACTTCGGGCCCAAGAAAATATGGGGAATTTCTTGAATACCTGAAGTGTGCCTGGAAGGCACTTGTGCTGCCAGTGACTGACCAGAGTCGCTTCGGCCAACGTCACTTCTCCGCGAGTCGCAAAGGCACTCAGCCTATACGATGGAACTACTCTGGGTTCAAACCCCAGACATCCAGCCAGGCAAACTTCCCTCCCCCGCCGTTCCAAAGGACATACGGCTATTTGTAAAGAAGGCCTGTAATTATGACCACTGCAGGGCACTCAGCCAAAATGGGAAATCCGTTAGCGCAAGCACAATTCTTTTTGTAGTTACAAGGCTTTTGTTTCACAGCTTAGCGTTGTGTTTCCTGTGCAGGAATGAATGAACGGAACAAGGGCGTCGACTTGGTTGGTTGGTTGGCTGGTTGGTCGGTCTGTTGGTTTGTTGGGCTAGCTGAGGAACTGTTACCGTGTGTAGAAGCACGTGCTCCATGTAGTTAGTTATATCACCGCAAAGTGACGAGGTCAGAGCAAGGACCCTTTACTTTTAGAGACTTTTTCGTATCATACTTTCACTGCTAAGCACAGCGTTAATTATAAAGTTGATTGTAAAATATACTGTATGGAGGAAGCTGTGGTCCTATTGATAGAAGGAATGAGAAACGTCCGTACCAAATATCACATTTCATCGTCAGGTGTTTTACAAATGCTGTGTATGTTCCTTTCATAACATGGCAGACGTCCCGCCGTTAGCTCAGTTCTGTCGAAACACTACCAAGCGCACCGCGGGCCACTTGCTGTGGGACTCGTGCAGTCTCAGCCTTCAGCACTTCAGTGATGCTTGGCGTGAGGCACGTAGACGTCATGCGTTACGAAACCCCGTAATGAGAAGTTGAAGGGGTTTAAGTCGGGTGACCTTCACAGTTAAGAGACTGGGTCATTCGCCTAGGTGATATTCATCAAGGAGGTTTGATTACTGAACCACTGCGACGCAGAGGGCAAATGAGAAGGAACGTAAGGAAAAAAACGGTGGGAATATGTTGCACAGAGGGTGCAGGTCTCAGTTTATTGTTTAAATGAAAGATAACTAACTCCATGGAGCAGAGGCCTTCTTGAGAAGCTAACAGTTTTTCGGCTAGTCCAACTAACCAGCCAACCAAAGAGCTAACTAAGGGCGACGTCCCTTTGTCTGAGTAGCCATTCCTGCGTTTTAACGTATCGCTGGGCTCTAAAACAGACACCTTCCTCTATAACGGGGATTCGCTTACGCTAACTGTTTGTAGTCCTGATTCGCCACCGGGACTTGTTACGCTAAAGGCTACGGCTCTAGGAGCACGTAGACTTCCTATCTGAGGGGGGAAAACTTGGTTGGATGGCTGCCTTGGAGTTGAACCCAGGGTGGCAAATCGCGTAATGTATTCGAAGTGGGCACTTTGGTGAAGCCGTCGTGCCCGCGGGGGGGGGGGGGTTCGCGGGCCGTGCCCCGTGTCGGCTAGTCAAGAAATTCCCCGCATTTTATAGAACCCGGGGGTTCGTTACCGCGTTCACAAGAGCCCGCCACCTGTCCCTGTCGTGAGCCAGCTCAATCCAGTCCACGCCATCAAAGCCCACTTCTTGAAGATCCATTTTAATATTATCCTCCAATCTACGCCTGAGTCTCCCAAGTGGTCCCCTTCCCTCAGGTCTCCCTGTCAAACTCCTGTATGCACCTATTTTCCCCCATACGTGCTACGTGCCCCGCCCATCTCACTTTTTTTTATTTGATCATCCAAATAATATTTGATGGTGAGTACAGGTCATTAAGTTCTTCATTATGTAGTCGTCTCTACTCCCCTGTTGCCTTGTCCCTCTTAGGCCCAAATATCCTCCTCATTACCCTATTCTCGAACACCCTCAGTCTTTTTTCCTCCCTCAGTGTGAGGGGCCAATTTTCACACCCATACAAAACAACAGGTAAAATTATATTTCTATATACCCTAATCTTTTTGTTTTTGGATAGCTACCTGGAAGACAAAAGATTCTGCACCGAATGATAGCAAGCGTTCTCCGACTTTGATCTGCTCTTAATTTCTTCATGAATGGGGTTTTGATTCGTTAGGGTTGTTCCCAAATATTTGAATTCTTCCACCCTTTCGAAGGATTTATTATCTATCTTTATGTTGTGATTGTGTCCTGCATTCTACTTTCGAGACATGACCATGTACTTAGTTTTCTCAGCATTTACTTCTAGACCAATCTCCTTATTAGCGACTACTAAATGTTTAAGTAAAAGATATCCATAAAAATCAAGTTGTTGTGTAAATTTATAGTTTTTCTTTATAGGGGTTTAGCGAAAATCCGGTGATCATATAAATTCCTTCACATAATTTTCTTATGGGTTATGGCACCCTGTGATATACTGAGTGGTTGCCAGGGTTTCGGAAGAGCCTTACTTTTTCCCTGAATAAAGGCCCATCGTCACAGTAATGGCGGGTGAGAAGACAACAGTCCAAATTCTCATGGTCTTATGAACCTCAGGTCTCACGTACACTAATTTCTCTTAGCTCTAGAGCATGATTCCAGCGTTGGCCTGCTCTTTTGTAGGGCTTATGTGAATCCTTGTTGAAAGCGGTGTGACATGATGGGTAGAAGCCTGCCCGTCACAATATCTTCAGCAGCACAACTGCACTTTCATAAAAAAAAAGCTCGTTACGTGACGTCACATGAAACTGCGAAGTTTCCCTCGGCAGTATAATACCTGTGTAATAGAGGAGATGAGCTAATCCAGGAAGACAAATAAGCGCAAAGGTGACATTAAATACCATGCTATTCGCTATACAAAAAAAAAACGAAAAGGAACGAAAGAAAACGAATGGAGAATGTTAAACGTCGGTCCATATTCCACGCCAAGATTGCAGAATGTATAATTTGAAAATAGGAATAAAAAGGTAATACTATGGCCTTTTGGGACAAAACACCCCGTTTGGATATAAATGGCCGTTGATAACTGTGTT
Organism: Coptotermes formosanus; assembly: GCA_013340265.1. Lineage (NCBI taxonomy): Eukaryota > Metazoa > Arthropoda > Insecta > Blattodea > Rhinotermitidae > Coptotermes > Coptotermes formosanus. The sequence goes on along the minus strand of BLKM01011376.1, from coordinate 43,252 downwards.
TTAAAACAAATTTCTCGCGTCCAGTGTTCTTGGACGACGAGATATTTCCTATGTAAATGTCAAGGTTGAAAAAATAAACTACACCTTTATTAATGTCTACGGTGCTAAAAAAAAGGACTGTATTACACCTTACGTAAGAATCAAATACAGGCGAGGTTCCAGTCTAATACAACACTTTGTTGGAATGCAGCTAATATTAAAGCACGTGGCTACGTGTTTCAGACAGGATGTTAGATAATCTAGGAATCATGCAAACACTAAACCTCCAAACAAAATACATTTTACTGTAGCGCCATCAGTATCAGCGTACCATTCTTCGAAAAGAAATGAATCTACATAATAAAGGACCAAGTGCCTCACCCAATATTATTCGGGTGATCAAATCGAGAAGCATGACATGGAGAGGGCATATGGCACGAGTGGGGGACAAGAGAAATGCATGCAGTGTTTTGGTGGGGAAACCTAAATGATGGACGGACCGACATGGCAAAGCTAGCAGTCACTTTTCGCAATTTTGCGAAAGCGCCTAAAAATGAGACGAAAGTAAAATGTATTTGCTGAATTAAAAAAAAAAGGAGGTAAATTCAGAGATAATTTGAGAGAACGTTTTGGAAGAATGGAAGACAGATTATCAAAAGGATTTAGTAAGTACAAAGTGGTGGTTAGTGACCTCGCAAGTGATGTTTTCTTTAGAAGTTGCAGCAGGCATTGGCCGAAAGTGTGGGTGAAGAATTTCAAGTACGGGATGTGATGTTAGATCTGCGCGTTGCCTTGCTTCGTATTCGGGGTGTCCTGGATTCAGTTCCGGTCGTGAAGTGTGGCAATCTTAAGTGGATCGTGTCTTGAGATCTCATAGCCCATGTAGGCAATGCTGTCATAGTTTCTTAAGTATTCCGCGACCACTTCCGTTTACACCTTTCCAGTTTATCAGTTACAGTCGTCTTCCCATTCTACACTATACAACCTAACACATCTGAGAAAACATAGTTGAACTAAGGAAATAGATGGTAACTGTGTGACATGGTGTCTTCCAAGCATTTCTTTTGACGGACGACTGAAATAAACACGGAAAACACATTAAGTGTTACCCATAATGTTGTGTTTATTGCTGCTCTGCGTTCCGCTGAATGAGAAGTTACGTGAGCAAGAGAAAGTGGCGACGTTTGCCGTGGGATCGTGCCCGGACTACATGCCCCCCCCCCCCTTCCCCGGTAGCAGTGAGCTCTTTCACTCCTAATAATTACAAATTGCTGAAATGTATGGTATATATGAAGTTACATATGTAACGCATTTAAAGGGGCTTTGTTGTCAGAAAAGTCGCTCCGTCCGTCTGTACGCAAGTTATAACTCGAGATTCGCGGAACGGATTTTCGTGAAATTTGATGCACACAGTTTTTCCAAAATTTCTCCAGGCACTCGAAGTTTTGTTGAAGTCATTCAGTAGTAAGGGACAATTTATGTGAGGACTTCAGCACGTTTCTTCGGTCTTCTCGACCATGAATCGCCATATATTTAACACGAGCGACAAACATTTCGAACAAAAATTGTAGCGAAAAATAAAACGAGTTGTGTGACCGGTACGCGTTCTCATAAGTATTAAAAACCTCAAGACAATCAAAGAGAGGTTATTTACAAACTCTAAAGGTAATAACTGATTCACAGAACCTGAATCATTACGCTGTGAGCTCATTTGATAGACTTAGACGTAGAGGCGACGGGGGCTTGGTAGTATTAGTTCACTCTGTACCGTCCGATAACAATTTACAATTACATTCAGATAAACTTGTTTCGGTGGAAAGCAGAAAAGAGTCCAGCTGTGTGCACCATGATAAGGCCAGTGGTCTGCTCCGGTCGCATTCCGCACGTAACGATATCCAACTTTCAGTTCATACGGAAGTAGGAAGATCAGTGTTGTTTCTGCCGTCTGGCTCGCAGCAGTGCGCACAAAAGCGATGGACAGTGGGCTGTATGCGGCCAGGCCTGGGCAGACTTGCCAGTGTGGCACGACATGTAATATACCGAAAGTCAGAATAAAAACACTGGCATTTTTAGAAGAGGCAGTGTAAAAGTAAAACAAAAAAATGGCACTATTAAGAGAAATTTAGGGAAAACTTATGTTAGAATATTCAAAACTAATAATAATAATAAGAAGAAGAAGAAGAAGAAGAGACCTATGTGATATTACAGTAGAAGCAACTGTTAAGTGTAGTGTTTGATGCTAACTTATATGTTAAAGCCCCAGTTTCTTATAGAAGACACACCGCTTCCCCATTAAAAAGGCCAGGTAGTTAGTTAATTATTTTTTATACGGAAATAATCCTTTTTTTGGGAGGGGGGAGTGAATCCCATAGAACATGCAGGCTCAGTACACGTTGTGGGCAGAACACAGTGTTTTTGACTGTTGAAGTAGCTGGTGCATATGTATGGTAACCAGCATAGGTGTGACTTGGGGGGGGGGGGGGG
>BLKM01011376.1:0-40689 GCA_013340265.1 Coptotermes formosanus | reverse complement strand
CCCCCCCCCCCCCCCCCAGTGTTATTGGCCAACTTACGCCTGTGGCAACCAGTGTGCTTTTGACTGTTGAAGCCCGTGGTGCATGCGTGTAGTAACCAGTGGCCTTTACGCTCTTAAGGGGTTACCGAGAGGCTGACAGCAGTTTGAATGACAGCTATTTACTGGGTATTGTAATGGCCTATATAGAGCCTACGTTCAAGAGAATTGGTCATACAGATATGAGTGAAACTGAAGACTACGAACAGTTAGTAGGAGCCGGGATAACGTAAGTGGTATGGACTACCGAGGAATCGTTGTTTGATCCCCAGCCGGGCAAGCAGTATTTCCCTTTTAAGTGTCTGGGGCCCCTCCAGCCAACTACGTATTCAGCGGTATCGCCGGTTGTAAAACGGCCGGGGCATAATGCTGATCACTCACCTCCATCTAGCGCCAGGATTAAGAATGAGTGGCGCCACACCTCTACTCCACTGTGTGCCTTCATGGCGTTCACAGACACATCTTTACCTTTTTTACTTTTACTAAGTTTCTGCGGTTAAAGCGGCCAGGGCGTGAAGTTAAGCCGTCACCTTTATCTAGTGCCGAGGTTTTGGATGAGTGCAGGTATAGCTTCACCCCCCCCCCCCCCCGTGCCTTCATGAAGTGGATAGGGATGTCTCTACCTTTTCTACCGTTGCCAAAACTTGCACGCATAATGTAAATAAAAAAATGCAGAATACTGTAGCAAGCACTGGAATATAAGTGACTGGGGCCAAGGGCTATGAATATCGAAAGGAAAGGTGCAGCAACCATCTGATTAACTACGCGTAGGAACAGTTTGGCCTCAGTACAATTAATAATAATTTACAGTAATAATAAACGCAGTCTGACACACCACAGTGTATATTTATTTGCACACTATACCATTTTACTCTAAAGTTGTGCCAATATACTACATGTTTCGGCTCGGTCGAACCATCGTCAGATACATGTATAAATGTTAAAAACACAGATCCTTAATCAAATAGTATAAAAATAGTAGAAAAGCCACCATCAGGTACATGTGCAAATGATAAAAACACAGATCGTTAATCAAATATTATAAAAATAGCATTTTTGTACTATTTGATTAAGGATCTGTGTTCTTAACATTTATACATGTACCTGATGATGACTCGGCCGTGCCGAAACATGTAGTACACTGGCACAACTTTAGAGTAAAATGGCATATGTGCAAATAAATATACACTGTGGTGTGTCAGACTGTGTTTATTATTACTGTGACTGAAGTAACACACCGGGGTGACCCAAGTTAAGATTGATCACAATTTGTGACGACGCGTATTAGCGCTGTGACTGTCCTTTTGTTACCGTAGCGACAAAAACAGCTGTGTTGCCTGTTAAGCGTTTTACCAACCTTGATGAGAAGCAGCTAAATTTCCTATGTTTTGCTGTAATAATGACGGCAAAAAAAATGCTATTTCTGTGAGTGCAGTTGCTTGAGATAAACTTCTACTTCCGCCTTCTTTTTGTAAGCTAATGACCACTCAATGGATATTTTGTACAAAGTTCCTGCTGACGGGTTTAATGCACTTGCAGTGAATTGTGCCGTTACTTCCATGTCTGTTACGTATGGTGAAGTCAGCGAATAACGTCTAATCAACGGCCCCAAAAGTTTGTCGCTGTCCGAACACCTTCTTTGAAAAACTGAAACGGGGTTTTATGAATATTCGAGCGCCATAATCACAGACATTATCTTCAGTCACTAAGTATTAACTGCTGAAGGAAGGATCTGCAATTAATAGCATTCGTATAACCGTACAACTGAAGTTCTCTACCTGTGGTCATGCCATGGGTCAGGTTTATTCATCTGCCTGCCACCACTGAGGCCCCAGTGGAGTCCCAGGCCCGTTCAGATGGAACGTTTGGTGGACAAAGTGGTACTGGGACAGGCTTTTTTTTTTTGCGAGTATTTAGGGTTTTCCCTGTCAGCAGCAGATCATCAGTGTTCCATACTCATTCTTTCGTCACTGACGCTAAAATCCTAGCAACTGGTAGCGTTGTAAAATAATACACTTTAAAAGTCCTGGACGAATGGTCACTGGCGAGGCACAGACGGATTACGTTCTGCCCATGTACAATAGTATGCAGGTCGCCGATGAAGTACGGGGAAAGACGGACAGACAAAGGCGTCAGTTTCGAACAAATTCTCCCATTTCCGCTTAAACTGAATCGCACAACGTGAGAAAAAATTTTGTCTGAAGAGTAGACGTATTTGTATGATTAAGAGGCTTGCATTATTAACAGTATGCCGCAAGGTTACACTTGAAGATGCACATTTACGTAAGATCATGCCGACACATGTTGCGCACAGAAACCTGTTGCACAGTGGTGACAAAATCCGAAGGAGTTTGTGTTATCTGATTATGAATCGGCACAGTTTATGGCTGCTACTGCGCAACTGGAGAAGAGTCCCTTTTGAGGTGATAATCATTGAGATAGGAAGTAAATTACATGTTATGCAACTAGATAGTTCATTACCGTGTTCACAACAGCTCAGAGTATATCATTATCCTCACTTAGATTAATACGTCCATGCCCATTTTCTTTAACGTGCATTTAAATGTTATATTCGAATGTACTTTGCATCGCTCAGTTGGTTTGTTTCCTTCAGATTTTTCCACTAAAAGTCTGTCTGGAGTTCTCATCACCTTCACGCCCCATCCTTCTAACCCCCCCCCCTTCCCTCCCTTAATTCCGTAACTCTAACAAAGTTTGGTGAAGAAAACATCATGTAGAACTTGATGAAAACAAATCATCTACATATTTGTTTTTCCATGACGCAGCATCCCAACTCGGGCCTAGGCCGGCTCATTGTTGAGGTTTCTATATCACATTTAGACACACACACACACACGCGCACGCGCGCGCGCGCGCGGCAGCACTCCCCCTGAACGAGTGATCAGCCCGTCTCAGAGGCCGCTACCTACACAACACACAACAAACACAAGAGACGAACGTCTTTGCCCTCAGCCAGATTCGAGCCCACGACCCCTGCAATCGAGCCACAGCAGACGTACACCTTAGACCGTACGGCCACCGGAATCGGCTATCACATGCATATATAGTGGTTTCTTGTTTCGTATACTTTATCAGAACAGTGAGTTTCGACTCAAAAGATACCTGATGTGGGGAACCCCTTAGTTTGGCAGAACGGAGAAAACCATTTCTTATCAAGACGGTACCCTTACCATGGAAGGAGTGAAATCAGTGTCATGACAACGGTATGCGCATGCGCCAGCTTTGTAAAATACGCTCACAGTACGAACAGACTGCGCTGATGTGGACTACTTTTAAGTGCACCACTCTGTATTTTAAACACTTTTCAGTATGTGTTTTCCCTTAAACTTGACAGACCACATTAACGGAAAGTTAAGATTGTAGGCTAATTGTATCGCCCTGTCTTTGCCTTTTCGCATAGGGTGCAAAAATATTTTTACGGAACCATTAAACAGCGGGAAGGTGCTGCGCCCCGAAAGATCTTTCCGTGGCAACAGGAACGGACTGAGATTAGGTAGACAGTCGTCGGGGCGCCCGGCAGCTTTCCACATGCCCCAGTATACATCACCAGAAAGCAAGGGGCATAACTATGGGAGTGTGGCCCTTCTTCGTCTAAACGCGTCATGTTATGTGCGAGATCATGCACTGCTGTTGCCGTCTGTCGGCTGATCCTCGCATATGTACAGTACCTCACTGTGAGTTGCCCGTTTTATTGGGGTATGCGGTAATCGTAGTGAAAGTTACGAACAGAAAGCTGAGGTCAACAATCAGTTAATAACATCAGACCAGTCATTATTTATGGATTGCCGCAAACGGCTCGCATGTAGACATTTTATTTGGCACCAGTTTTGCTTCTTATGTGACTTACTTGGCACCTCAAACAACCGGTCTCTCTCCCTGGGTACAGCAGCGTCCGTCTTGTTAAGGCTGCAGGTCAAGTAATTTGTTGCCGTATATGGAACCTGCAGGTTCATTGCCGTGTTCATGAGGCCCTGTTAATAGACCCTATTTTGAGCAAGATATATCCCTTCCATATACTCCCATTCTGTTCCTTTAAAATTCATTTTAATATTGTCCTGCTAAATGGTCTCTCCTCTTCAAGTTTTCCGACTTACACTCGAGAAGACTCGAAGCTTTGTGAACACCGCTGAGAGAACCTCAAATCTCGTAGTCTATTTAAAACATATGCAAGCTGATGTGACTGGAATACGTTCATTTCGTTTTCAAATTATATGTCCTGTTACTTCCTCTCCCCTGGGTTCAGACATTCTCCTTGCCAGTTTGTTCTCAAACACCCTCATTTAGTTATCTGGGTTTTACCAACCTCACCGAATCAATGCCGGTATTCCCCTTTCTTCAAGGTACTCAAATCCGGTTTATTGAACACAGAAACAGACGGGAGGACGGAAAGAAAAATACAAAGGTCAGCATAAAAGGGACAGGTACAAGAAAAGCAGCAGGTGCTTGTACACTATCATTAGTGCAGACAAGAATCTTACGGAGACCGGGGGCTGTAGTCGCAGGCTGTGTACCTGTGCCTATTCAGCACAGTCAGTTCTGTCCAGCTTCAGCTGTTCTGCGTTACGACATCACCAAATCTGGAAGGTGCAGTAAGCCTGTCCTTGTACACTCCACGAAGGCATATTGACCGGTGAAGGTAGAGTTCCTCCACGCATCCATAACCTCGGCACTGAATGGAGGTGAGTGGTCAGCTTAATTCTCCGGCCGCTTTACCAGCGGGGAAAAAGCCGCCAATACCCACTGTATAGGAGGTCTGACGTACCCCAGAGCCGGTCTGGATGTTGTAGAGAATACAAACATCTCTTGGCGCCGTCAGGAATCGAACCACAGTTTCTCTGTCCAATATATGTGACAGTATATCGACTAAGGTCTCTCGTATCCAGTCTTGTAGGCGGTCACCAAAGTTTCTTACGAAACTACTGTCCCCGTCTTGAGGTCTGAATATGGATGGAGGAGGCCCCTCTTACCAGAATAGACAGCATCATAACACGAAAGACTGTGGTCTAAATCTGAAATGTCATGGAGTGTTTGCATTTGGGCATGCGCTGTCTTTCAAGTTATACCTTTTTTTTTTCGGGTTAGTAGTACATACAATACTTATTTATTTATTTCATTTCACTTTCTTATTGGATTTAATGATGCTGTCAGTAATTCAGTCCACGTAGCAACGAAAGATAGGATGAAGAGTGAACAGTGATATTTGGAAATGTACAGGGAAAGCTCTTGGAGTAATTTGAAGTATTCTTCTAGCACTTGCCAGGAGGGACTCAGGCAAAGAACAAAGTGACTTTTCAATACGGATATCTGACGTAAGTGCCGAGATTTCTACCCGCTTCTGCCCCGTATACCGGCAGACATTTTAAATAAATAATAGAAATTATCTTAATATAAGGCATAATATTGTGTTTAATAAATTATCGGTATAGTAGAGAAAAGTCTAACACAACTATAATCGTTTAAGCTGCAGTAAGTTAAATATTCAGTAAGATTAATCAGATTGTAATGTGACAGTAAGGATTATGTCTCAGTCCATGGAATGATAAATGTAGTTATATACAACTGGCTTTCTTTTACGCATTTTTATAAGCCTGACTATGAGCGGATCGTGGCGGGACATTTATCGCTTTCATAAAAACAAAATTTGTTTTCTAACAAAATATTTGCAGTAGACTGTATTCTCTCTTATATTGATAATCAGAATTATGCACTAAACAAATCCAATTTCACTCTACGAAATTTCTGTGCAGTTGCGTAATGACGGTGAAACACCAAAGCGCCGTGACTAGCAGAAAACTGTTTGTTAATGGCACAGACCAGGTGTTTACAGATCGTTTGATAAAATTAATTTTCCTGTTCTTTGTTTAGAAGCTCCCACACGTAACAAACTGTAGATAATGATGGCTGTCTGTCCCTGCTACGAACAACCTTGACTTGCGCGATACTCAACCAGATAGCAGTTCTTCAATAATAACAGTGCTAGGAAATTATGGTACTTTCTTTCCTTCACAAAAAAAACTAGTGTGGGTTTACGTCATCATGTTGTCTGTGGGTTTATTTCGTCTCTCAAATTTTGAACCGGGGGACCGAGTTGAATAAACAGTGTTTTGGGTGTTCGTAAATTAGCGTCCGCCCCAACCTGCCATCGATACTATTAATATGGCGGACACGCGAACTTCTGAGGTGAGAGTGACACTTGCGACTTTTAATTAGAAAAATGTGTGACTTTTATTTAGGTTAGTTTTGCATTATATAAAGTAACACCATGACGGTCATAAAAATTTATTTAGTTTTTATTTGGTTGTTATAAGTAATAAATTTAGATGGGTGTACGACATTTGATATGGCGATTCGCCTTAAATGTGGCTTACACGCTGTTACTTGCTGCCCTACAAACATGGATACGTTTATTACGTAATGTAATGCTACGAGTATAATACTGTGTTGTAATGTTATCCTGATAGGCCAAAAGTGAATCTATAAGACAAAATTTAATGTAGGTGCTCAGTGCCTAATGTAATTGCAATGCGTTGAACAGGCAATCTTCCAGACAGGCACGGCCTGATGCGCAATTTGATGTGCGCAAAGGACACAAATGAAATGCGTAATGTGGTGGCGTCCTGAGCGTATCGGACTACGGCAGAAATTGATGGGCCACCGCGGGAGTAGACTATGCGGCTGTGGACTGACCATAGGAGGCCTTGCTTTCTCCTGTGATGATATTAGCCGACCTTGACAAGTTTTCATGACTTCCGTGTTGCACGGTGCTTCAACCAGATGACCACTCCCCAGCCGTGACGTAACCAGTCTTCGGGAGGTCTGCCCCCGCACGCGATAAACAAAAAGCCCCGCGTTAAATGAGCAGATACGTTATCCTCGTGACCTTGGTGAAGACAGCAAGGGGGAGGGGAAGAAGTGTTTAATTCTCCTCCTCCTTCCACTTCGTTATCTTGCTTCTACTGCGTTATCCGTCTCCTTCGTTGCCGTAATTTTCTTTCATACACCTCCTTCATTCTCCTGTAAATTCATGTTCACCAACTTCTTAATTCAGCACCCTATTTTTCGTCATGCACCTGCATTTCATTCTCCATATCCGTATTGACCTCCAGATAATTCTGTCAGTCATCTTCCTCTAAATTCTTCGCCATGCACATCCTACTTCATCTTCCTCCTCTTTCTTTGTCTCCATCATCTGCTTAGATGGATCTGAACACTGAAAAATTGTAGTCATTTGCCATAACTTGACATATTTGACATATCACTGGGTTTGAACCTGCGATCCTAGAGTCGTTGCTGTCAAAAATCTTATGTGCCTGACTGTCTAATCCCTGGAAGAAGGAAGCATATTTGTTTTAAATTGGCCCCCCCCCCCCCCCCGCGGCAGACCGCAGGCTTGAGGCTTATTGTGCAGTCCTGTAATGAAGATGATTAGTTTTTTTTTTCGTTTTTACGCGTAATGAAGCACCGGTGGAATGAAATTGACAGGGGAAAACCGAAGTACTCGGGGAAATCCCTGTCCCACTCCCACTTTGTCCACCACAAACCCCACATGGACTGACCCAGGATCGAACCCGGGTCTTCGCGGTGAGAGGCCGGCGGCTAACCGCGTGAGCCATGGCACGGCCGCATGTCTTTTTTCTAACAGCTGTTATCAAGCCCAATGACGTAGGTGGTGACGCGTGTCTTGCTGTGATCAGCCGGACGGACAGGGCACCGTAAGGCTCGCCTCTTTGCGGAGCTGATGTGGAACACGCACGCCACTTCAGGTACAGAAAGTAAAAAACAGACGAGCAGTTTGTAGGTCTGATGGGGAAAAATGAATTTCGGTCGAGATCTGAATGTTATTTATTTAATGAGTGGAACGCCTTCTGTACATGGGAAAGTAAAATATCATAAATGGGCGTAGTGCTTAGCTGACAGTATCTGAAAATTGCGGTAGGCTTTCATTTGCCCCACCCCACCCCTACCCCCTTCCCAGTCTGGATATGAACATGAATTTTTTTTTCTAGTTCCCAGCCGTAACTTGGAGATATCTTCCAGACAGAGGGATTTTAAATGACGAAATCATAACGTAGTGAAGAAATTTCACTAGAGCAGACGCTGTTTGTGTGTGCATGCGTGGGGGACATTTTTAATATATTGTGAAGTATTTCATATTTTAATACAGTAGGTCAGGACTGGTTTCATTAACGTTTATGCAGCCTGTTGTACGTGTTTCTGTTAATATGTGTGTTGCTGACATAGGAATACTCCCCACCAGGGCAGAGAACCTGGACGCTCAAAAGTTTTTTAAATACTGTGTAACAAGTCGGCTGACTTACGGAACTCTTTTATAAAGTTTGTAATTTCCAATAGTGTTAGCTGTTTTCCCTTGAAGATGGCCCAGCAGGGCCGAAACAGAAGAATAGAGTGTATATTGGTTGATCTCAAATTTATTTTGTGTACTGTATTGTTTTTTCAAGCAATTATCATCTATACTAAGCGCACAATGACGATGCAGCAGTATAAGATTACCCTGTCATCTCTTGTATTTGTTTTCCGTATCAGAATTGTTTGTGTATTTGTTGTCACCTCCGTGCGTCATACATGCGCAACACTGCAACTGTACTCCATGCTGCTGTCCATAATGGAAGCATCTGTGGGTGGACGCAGCGTCATTGAGGAATATTCCGACAGGTTTTGCCGTTGGGTCGGACCGAAGAAGAAAAATGTATAACGACAGAGGAAGAGGAACACATGCATACAGCGAACAGCGAGGTAGACAGGATCAAAGCCGGTTTTCCCCTCGGAAACCATTAGAGTTATCAGTCCTGAACCTGCATGTACTGGTGTCATAACATGATGCCAATTAGGACGGCATTGTGCAAAGCGTGTACGTGGGGGCATAATAAAAGACAGTAAAGTGCGCTGCATTATTAACCTGGATATTTCTAATGTTGTTGGCGCTCTCAAATCTGTAGTGCACCTGTCTGTGGAAACATGCAGGTGTCACAGAAGGCAAAGCAACGGAACAATATCGTACAATCACAAAGCACTCTGAAATTTGTCCGTATACTAAATTCTCTACTCATTACTTTGACCGGGTAATTTATAAGGACCGCTAGAAAATGTGAGGTCATGGTTTCGAATCCTGTCAAGAATGTGATTTGTTCTGTGTTTCTGTCTGTCCTTCTGTAGAGATATACTGCTTTCAGAACTGCGACGTCATTTATATTCCGTTAGTGGGAGCCGGGGTAGCGTAATTGGTAGCTACGGGTTGAAACAGCCTGTTTTCGAATACCTGTAGGGGCAAGGTCTTTTCTGCTCTCTAAAAACGTCCAGACCGTCTCTGTGGCCTACTCATCCTCCTATTAAATTGGTTATTTTCCAGGGGTAAAGCAGCCGGGGCGTGATGTTGACCACTCACCTCCATCACCGTATGCCTTCCTGGCCTGTAGAGTGACAGCGTTACCTTTACCCTTATTGTGTCAACGACGCCGTCGCTTGTTCAGAAGATATGGCTTTCATTTGTAGGGTCATTATTGAATTGGGAAGATATGACAGGAAGTGGTCATGGGCTAATGTGATGCTGCCTTACTACCACGGCATTTGCTTAACTGGACTCAGAAAGACCATCAAAAGCTCGGTGTCAGGACCGTTGCATTTTGGAGCCGAGAGCTGAACCCGGCGATTGATCATCAACGAACGGGAGTGATACACCCACTCGGCCGCGGCATCCGGTGGAATTAACGTAAATAAACGTCGATTAGCTAATTGAAGGAGCGTAAGAGGAAAATCCTGGTGTCGTATTCACTATCAGATTAAGAGTTTCAAGCAGTGTTTTGGTGAACAGCCTACGTATATGGCGAAAGCAACACACGGAAATCCTTCGAACTTTCTTTCGCGAACAGACGGAATATGAGGCCTTCGATCTCCTGGGATGTTAGGCCGCGTAGGTTAGGAGTTGGTTACCGACGTTTCGGGACAGTCTGACATTACCATAGTTAAAGGTTAAGCAATATTAGGTCAGGCAGTCCAAGATGGCTTGACCCTTGAAGATTGGCATGACGAATTTCCACAATCTATTATTTTTTCTATATGCTGCATGGGTTTATCTCGTGGATTGCTTTTTGGTTACTTTCGTTTTTCTCTTAGTTACGCTTTTTGAATTTCCTTAGGTTATGTTATAGCATTCAGGTGGTGGGATGTTGGGTGGACGATATTTTAACCCTTTAAAGACGAAGCGTATCTGTTTTATATAAGGACTCAGTGCGTACCGCGCTGTAAACACTCTCCACTTCGGTTATAAAACCAATCTCTTAATGTTTTATAAGGCAAAAGTTGTTGTTTGTTCTAAGACCCGTACAAAACACATAAACGCAATGTGGGCACCACGTAGAATTTTTTAATGTTAAACCTGGTCGTATGTAAAGTTACCGCTAGGCTTTAAAAGGTTAAAGGGATATGGAAAGACACAATGTTGGTATATTTATACTGCGTCACTTGCAGGGGGAGGCCGAGGGTAACTGAGACAGTTGTTGTATAAATAACCAGTTCGAACCCACGATTTCCAGCATATGGGCATACATGCTAATTACCCTGCCGCGTTGTTATAACGCCAATGAAGGACGTTCCAAATACAGGTATGACAGTGACTATGACGTTTATGCAATGCAAGAAAATCTCCCTGTTTACGGAGAATCCGCAGATGATGCAAGTTGGGGTCAGCTGGTAGTGGGGTACGTGCTAGGACGTCTGTAGGGTTTCCCCGATCATGAGAGTCGGACAGTGGCCACAGCACAGGGCCGTAGTCCCCAGTTGAAAGTGAACATCTGGCTGCAGAGGGCGGCGCTTGCCCCCGCCTCTCTTAAGGATCCTGACTGACTGGTGAGGATCACCGAAACTGGTGAGTTCAGTGTAACATTGTCACTGTATGCACTTCGCCGTTAAAGTGAAATCTGAGGGCTTCGCAGCCTTGAAAAGTAAATTATGGTGTTCTGAGTTACGGTAGCTTTTAGTCTGGCAGGTAGTTCCACTCTGACATGCACGCAGCGTGTTCGTAACGTCAAACTATGAAGATGGAGGCACCAACTTCTTCCGAAGGCTCGGTGAGTTGTAGCTCTGAAGGTGGACGCAGCAAGTCCTCCTGAGTTTGTTAGCAATGAATTGAAACATAAATTTCAGTTGGAGTATAAGATCAAGCAGGAAGAAGCACAGCTGGATAGCGTGGTTGTTAGCAGGAGTGTGGAATTAGAAAGAAAATGGGTAAAGGAAGGTGCCCATTATTTTTAGGTAAGATGGATGTCAAACACATGTCGTTGACTTGTTCAGAGGCTGTCAAATGGAGAAGGAGAGACAAATCCCGCACTTGTGTAAAAGTGTTGCAGACGTCAGACAAAGCTTCAGCACCAGCGATTAAAAATTTTTTCTTTGTGATGGATCTCCCACACAGCGGCACTGTGACACGCTAAATTGGAGTTAATTGCTACAAACATTTCTTTGTGGCATATGTTCGTCTTTACTGGACAGTACTTCCCCCAACCCCACCTCCAGAAGGGTGTGTCAGTCATTATTAAATTATTTTTTGTGTTCGTGTCTAAACTAACTTGCCGTTTTGTTACAATATGTAAGTCAGTGTTACAGCACTGGCTACTGAACTGCTTTTATATCTGCCTTGACAAGCTAGCGGGTTTTCGTCAAGAAATTCCTTGCTTTTGTGGAATCCGAGGATTCATGACCGTGTTCACAACAGCCCGCTACTCATTTCTGTCCTGGGTCAGACGAATTCGATTCACACCGGTTCCTCCTGCCCTCCCCATCTTTTTCTCGGTCCATCCAGTTCTCACACCTTCACACCTCTTTCTGTACGACACGTTTAAATATTAGCTTCCCATCTACATCGACCAAGTGGTAAAACCTGAAAATTTAATAGATAGTTTTCGGAATGATTAATTTAATATATGTTGGTATCTGAGGCAGTGCACTACATGTCGGAGGTCGCGGGTTCGATTCCCGATGGGTCATTGACTTCATCCTTCCAGCCGCACTATGGCCCTGGGGTCAGCTCAGCCTCTGACATGAATGAGTGCCAAGAATATCTCCGAGGTGCTAAAGCCGGCCGGAGCGTAGGGCTGACAACCTTACCGACTTCATGTGCCGACTGTCTAGAAATGCTGGGAGCCTCAAGCTCCTGGAACCCTCAGGGCCTGTGCAGGCCTTGACAGGGGGGATTGCTTTTTATGGGTAGGTATCGGTCGCAGAATGGAGCCACCCCTGTTTAATGGGTGCCGGGGGCTTTTTCCCCGGAGGTAATAGGGTTGGGGGCCTGTAGCTGACGACTCACCACCATCTAGTGCCAATGTTAAGAATAAGTGGAGCTAGACTTCCCCTTCCTCATATATCTTCATGGGGTGAATAGGGACTTCTTTACCTTTGGAGATTCCAGGCTGCTGGGGTGTTATTCTGTGCAGACAGGTGAATAGTTACCAAAATTTACCAATCAACTCGACGTCGCATCACTTAAAACATGAACCTTCAGCGACACTGCTTTCAGGGTCTCAGATTTCGCAAATTTTGCCTTTACATCATACCAGTGGATTCTAACCTCTGCACGAATTTCAAGACGAACGTTGACAGTTTTAACTCGCGCTTAAATAATAACTGCTTCGAAACGTTTAAAACATTGTAGATTTTTAAATTTTTGGTATAGAAATAGTTCAGTTTCGTCTTTAGGACCCGGAACGACAGTGAGCCGCATTTCTCTCGTCATTGTGCCAAAGTCTTGTCCTTTTATCCGTAATGTTTCTTTATATTTCCGTTTAAATAATGCTCAGTCACTTCGCAACTTGTTCTGAGAGCACTTTCATCCTAACCTGTAACATAACAAAGAACAAAGTGTAACATGACGCAGAGTAGTGTCTTATGAAACTTCCTTCGTAATGGGCTTCTCCTCTACAGAGCTTTGTTCAATCCAAACCAATTACTAACTCTGCACTATAGCACACCGACAACAGGATCTGCTTATTTTTGTACTGTATGCTGCGTCCGCATTCCAGGTACCACTATTCAAGTTATATTGAATCAATTCACAGACCCCTTTCGCTCCATAACGCCTGCCATGTATGCAACACATTCTGCTATCACAAAAAGTATCCGGCGAAGAGGAAGCATGAAATGGGACTGGTCAGTGACGGTTCGTAAGCTTATGACCGGCGAAGCTTAGAAATCTTAATATATACATTATGCATCAACATTTGAAAACCCACTGGTAACTGTATGTACCACCTGTTGGCTACGCAGCTCCGCATTTTGACCAAGAGTGTATTTATGTGCTCCGTATGGTTCTTACAGTCGACTGGCTACGGGCTGGACGGATCGGGGTTGGATCCCAGGTGTGGAGAAAGTATTTTCCCTTCTCCACACCCGTCCAGACCTGCTGTGTGGCCAACCCAGCCTCCTATACAATGGGTACCGGTGTTCTCTCCCGGGGTTAAAGCGGCCGGGACGTGGCGTTGAACACCTACCCCAATTTCTGATATTAAGAATGAATAAATCACAAGGTTTTTGAATGCAGAAGATTTAAATAACTGTCTTGCATTATAATAATTTTAACATAATTTTTATGTAACATTGTACACAAATGCCGTGTTAAGTGGGTCCCTGTGACCACGGCATGGCGCGTCCTCAGGTTGCGGATGGAGGAGCGGCCTCCAGTTATGGAGGGTAATTGCGAATACATTGAATAAGCAGTCGCGGACAACCGACAAGGAGTGGTCCTCCAGCTTGGGGGTTGGGCGAAGTGCTAGCAATTCGTCACCGTAAAAAATTATTATGTTACGAATCAGACAAAGAAGCCTCGGACCTGGACCGATTCTTTGGTACGACCCCAGCTACGGAAAACGGACATGAGTTTTGGAACATGGAATGTGAGGAGCCTGTATAGGTCAGGGTCACTTATGACAGTGGCCAGGGAATTAGCTAAGTATAAGTTAGATTTAGTAGGCTACAGGAGGTTAGGTGGGACAAAGAAGGGGCTGTAAGAGCCAGGGAGTATATTTTTTTCTATGGCAAAGGGCAGGAAAATCATCAATTGGGAACAGGTTTTTTTGTACACCAGAGAATAATATAACCAATCAAGAGAGTGGAGTTTGTTAGTGATAGGATGTCATACATAGTGCTGAGAGGCCGCTGGTTTAATATCATTGTTCTGAATGCGCATGCACCAACAGAAGAGAAAGGTGATGATTCAAAGGACAGTTTCTATGAGGAATTAGAAGGGGGTTTTGATCATTTTCCTAAGTACCATATGAAAATTCTGTTAGGAGATTTTAATGCAAAAGTGGGGACAGAGGATACTTCCAAACCGACTATTGGAAATGAGAGTTTACATCAGGTTAGTAATGATAATGGTGTTAGAGTAGTAAACTTTGCCACATCAAAGAATCTAGTTGTTAAGAGCAAAATGTTCCCGCACTGAAACATTCATAAATACACCTGGACCTCTCCTGATGGGAAGACTCACAACCAGCTCCATCACATATTGATAGATAGGAGATGGCATTCTAGTATACTCGATGTGCGATCTTTCAGTGGAGCTGACTGTGATACTGATCACTGTCTGGTGGCTGTGAAAGTTAGGGAAAGACTGGCAGTAAGTAAACAAGAAGCACAGAAGTTTGATGCAGAGAGATTTAATCGCAAGAAGCTAAGTGAACTAGAGGTTAGGAAGATCTCAAACAGGTTTGCAGCTTTGGAAAACTTAAATGTTAGTGAGAACATAAATAGGGCGTGGGAAAACATTAAAGAGAATATCAAAATCTCAGCTCAAGAGAGTCTACGTCTGCATGAATGGAAGCAGTACAAACCATGGTTTGATGCAGAATGTGCAGAATTTTTAGATAAAAGGAAGCAGGCTAAAATTCAGTGGTTACAGAATCCAAACCAAAATAATGGAGATAATCTGCACAACGTAAGACGTGAAGCTAGTAGACATTTCAGGAACAAAAAGAAGGAATATCTGAAAGCTAGAATTAATGAACTTGAAACAAACAGTAAGAACAAGAATATAAGAGACTTGTATAGAGGTATCAGTGAGTTTAAAAGGGGGTACCAGCCTAGAACTAATGTAGTAAAGGATGAGAAGGGTGACCTGGTTGCAGACTCGCACAGTATTTTGTCTAGGTGGAGGAATCATTTCTCCCAGCTTTTAAATATACACATGGTTAATGATGTTACACAGACTGAAGTACATACGGCAGAGCCACTAGTGCCTGAGCCCAGTGCATTTGAGGTTGAGATGGCTATTGAAAAGCTAAAAAGACACAAATCACCAGGTAATGATCAGATTCCAGCAGAATTGGTTAAAGCAGGGGGTAGGATAATTTGGTGTGAGATCCATAAACTTATTGTTTCTATTTGGAATAAGGAGGAATTGCCTGAGGAATGGAAGGAGTCAGTCACTGTGCCTATGTATAAGAAGGGTGATAAAACAGATTGTAGTAACTATTGAGGCATATCATTTTGTCAACTACGTACAAAATTCTATCCAACTTTCTTTTGTCAAGGTTAACTCCATATGCAGAGGAAATTATTGGGGATCATCAGTGTGGATTTCGACATAACAAGTCAACTACTGATCATATATTCAGCATTTGTCAAATACTGGAGAAAAAATGGGAACACAATTAGGCAGTGCATCAGCTATTTATAGACTTCAAGAAAGCCTATGATTCAGTTAGGAGGGAGGTCTTGTGTAATATTCTCATTGAGTTTGGTATCCCCGTGAAACTAGTAAGGTTAATAAAAATGTGTCTAAGTGAAATGTATAGCAGAGTTCGGGTAGGCAAACATCTGTCTGACACGTTTCCTAGTAAGAATGGCTTGAAACAAGGAGATGCTCTGTTGCCATTGCTTTTCAACTTTGCTGTAGAATATGCCATTAGGAGGGTTCAGGCAAACCAGGAGGGTTTGAACGTGAATGGTACACATCAGCTTCAGGTTTATGCTGATAATGTTAATATATATTGGGCAGAAGCATACATAGTATAAAGAAAAATGCAGAAGATTTAGTGATTGCTAGTAAGGAGATTGGTCTAGAAGTAAATGCTGAGAAAACTAAGTACATGGTCATATTTCGAAAACAAAATGCAGGACACAATCACGACATAAAGATAGATAATAAATCCTTCAAAAGGGTGGAAGAATTCAAATATTTGGGAACAACCCTAACGAATTGAAGCTCCATTCATGAAGAAATTAAGAGCAGATTGAAGTCGGGGAATGCTTGCTATCATTTGGTGCAGAATCTTTTGTCTTCCAGGTTGCTATCCAAAAACACAAAAATTAGGGTATACAGAAGTATAATTTCACCTGTTTTGTATGGGTGTGAAACTTGGTCTCTCACACTATGGGAGGAAAAAAGAATGAGGGTGTTCGAGAATAGGGTGCTGAGGAGGATGTTTGGGCCTAAGAGGGACGGGGCGACAGGGGAGTGGAGAAGACTACATAACGAGGAACTTAATGACCTGTACTCATCAGCAAATATTATTTGGGTAATCAAATCGAGAAGAATGAGATGGGGGGGGGGGCATGTAGCACATATGGGAGAAAAGAGAGGTGCATATAGGATTTTGGTGGGGAGACCCGAGGGAAGGCGACCATTTGGGAAACCCAGGCGTAGATGGGAGGATAATATTAAAATGGATCTTCAAGAAGTGGGATGGGGGCATGAACTGGATCGAGCTGGCTCAGGATAGGGACAGGTGGCGGGCTGTTGTGAATGCAGTAATGAACCTTCTGGTTCCATAAAATGCGGGGAATTTCGTGACTAGCTGAGAAACTCTTAGCTTCTCAAGAAGGGCTCTGCTTCATGTAGTTAGTTAGTTAGTTAGTTAGTTAGTTAGTTAGTTAGTTAGTTGTATACGGACGTTTTAATGGTCTGCTGCTACTATATACAGTCAAACCCAGTTTAACGACATCGGTTTATGCGACATCTCGTCTATAGCATCAGATATTCTGTGGTACACATTAATTCCTCACTGTTAACCATAACTCCTTGGTTAAAACAACACTTGCTTGTAATGACACAAAATATTCAGTCCCTTGCATGACGTTATAACCGAGTTTGATTGTATTTTACCATCTGCATATGACAGAGCTGTATAACAACGCTGTACAAGAGATCTGCGCACTTGAAGATGGGACCAATAGGTTACTCCGAAACGTCGGTACAGAACCACCATTCTACACTGTGTAATATCCCATAAGGGCGCAGATCTCATGTACATAGTGGTGGAAACCTGAAATCATGCAACTCTGTTCACGCGTTTTAGTGATGATACTCCCTGAAGATGGCAAAAGACAATAGCTGAAAAATGTAGGAGTGCTTTCTATTTTTAACATGTGCAGTTTGTTGGTTATAAACTTGTTTGCTGCCAAGATAATGCTTTAAATTAGGCCACTGCAGTTTCTTATCCACTAATTACCCAATAATTTGGTGCTATATAATTCCAGCGATTTAAAGGGCCATTAAACAAACAGTGAATAAAGATGAAGTTTTTGGGTCAAGGGAAGAACTGCAAGACTTAATTTCTACTTTCTGAAACAATATACATAATCCATCCATGATAACAACACCTTTAGGTGATTCAGAATACTTTCCAGGCAAAGCATTAATGTAGTTTTAGTTGATTTCATACTTACTTTCTTTAACGCAGGCACTGTGAATTTTGCTACTACAAGATGTACCATTCAAAATGGTCAGCATTTGTGGTCTCTGTACTGCTTCAGCTCTTTGAATGTGGACTCACTTCAGGTTCCCATGGTGAGTATTACTGCCATTATTGAAAACACCGTGTACAAACTTATGTTATCACCAGTACTTTTCCTTTGCAGGAAAAGTGCCAATACTCGCAATGCCCATTTTAGATCACTTTGCTTCTGAAACAAAATAACGGTGCTCGTAATGTTTATCGTTATGTACTGCCACAAAAAATTGGTTTATGACTACTTTTATGTATGAATTTTACTGTGTCTGCAGTGTCACTGAATTGTATATTTTATAGATCCTATATATTATTCTGTTTTCTTATTTTACTCTAGTTCTCTAAAACAAGTCCGCCATCTAGTCAGAAATTCTATGCCTTCATGGAACATGCAGGTTCATTACTTTGTTCACAAGATTGAACAACTGGAACCTATGCTGAATGACATTTACATCCAGACCACACCCTCACACCCTATTTATGTAACATTTCTTTTAAAATAATTGTTTCATTTAAGCCAAACTCTCAAGTCGTATTTTCACATCACATTTCTCATTAAAATTCTGTATTCATTTTTTTGTCTCCCACACATTGTTTTTCATGTAAATACCCATTATATGGTGGAAGGAACAAATTACGTAGTTTGTCGTTATGCAATTGACTCTGTAACCCGGTTATGTTCTTTTTGTAGGTCCAGCTTTTTTCAGCACTTTGTTTCATACTCAGCTGATGTCCTTTTCTGAGGGTGAGAAGTCAGATTTCACACAAACAACAAACAAACAAAGAAAGAAACAAACAAACAAACAAACAAACAAACAAACAAACAAACAAACGCCCTAAACATCCTGTGTGTTTGTGTGTGTGTTTGTGTGTGTACAGGGTATTTTATGAGTTCTGAACATTACCGTGGGAGATGATTTGCTAGGTCTGTGTGGTCACAAGAGTTCCTATCAACATGGGTCCTATTCTCAATAGTTATGGTGCTATGGGTGTTTCTTAATTCTCATAAACCCACTGCTGTGAACTGTATGTCACACCCCCTGCAACTGTTATATGCTACGCGAACTTGAACAACCTTTTATTCTACCACTGAAAGGCGGGAGACATAAGCACATTTTAGGCCTGTCTCTAGCATTCCACAGCAGCTATTCACAACTGGGCATCAAGGTTTCTTTGCAGCTTAGGATGAGATTTCCAAAAGTTGCTTTAAACACAGGTCCTTGTAAATTAATCGCAGTTTCTTTCATGAAGTTAAATTTAGACATTCAATTTATCATGTAGTATGTTTGTTTATTATTTTATTTCAGACCTTTCAATAATCCTTACCTTCTATTCTAAGATTTAAGTGGCCATAAGTGCATAACCATTCAAAATCGGATGCATGTTTATATCAACATTTTTGATCAAAGAGACGTAGGAAATCGTCTCCTACATTAATGTCCACAACTCTGTATATGTATGTAATGTTACACTGTTTATGGTAATTTATGATTTGGAAAATCATGCTTCTTATTGGTGAAACAGTGATTTCTTTTCTTTGCAGAAAATGTAACAATTAATATAAGAAAGGAGGTTCAACACAATGGAAATATCAATCAAGAAATTGATAGGTATTCTGTTCTGCAGTCAAACCCAGCTGTTAGTATTCACCACATGACACTGCTGGACTCACCTCAGACTGTTACCAATGACACAATTGAAGTTTCTGCCCCATCGAGTCCACAGTACGAAGACAGGCAATATACTTCCTCCTTGCCAGAATTGTACGATAGGTTTAAATTTTCCTCATTATCAAGTCCCAACAAAACAAATGTTGTATCATCCACTTCCATTATTAATGAAGAAAATGATGATTCTACTGAAAGCACCAAATTTTCTTCCCCATCTTACTTCAGTGATGAAACACAGCTTTCCTTTCTACACAGTTCAAGTATCAGTGAACTTACCACAACCAGTAAAGACGTTATGAAATTTAATGACACTGAAGGTGAAACTTCATCTAGAACACGGTCATCTTCAGGTGCTGGTAATACCTCTGCTTCTCAGCCTGGAGGACGATTAACTGGTACAGTGTTGTCTGAGTCTTATGAGCAGATCAATGTATCTTCAGCAGCAGACACTGAAATTAATGTAGGAGTTCAGACTTCATCACTACAAAAAGACTATGCAGAGAACATTTCCAATGTCACTAATGAGGAAGTCATCATCCTTTCTGCTGTAACCACAGATATGCCTTTGACTCACACTGTGGAATATTCACCTGCAAACCATGTAGATTCGTACAGCAGTCCTCACACATCACAAATAACTGAAACCAGAAGTTACAGTCCTGAAACAAATGCCAATTCATTTCCAGTAACTACTACCATGGCTGTCTCACAGTCTGAAAATAGGGCAAATTACACACAGAATGAAGGAAGACAACATTTTATTGATTCTCAAGCCCTGAACAATTCTACAGTATCTGAGCCTAATACTGGAACTGAAAACTTAATGGCATCTAATGTCAGCCACCACCCTTCTGTTTCTGAGACAGCAATCAATCCCCTAACCCCAAGCTCATTTTCTAATAACAATCTTAAACATCTTTCTGATGAAGAACTTCAGGTGATTTCATTATCTACTTATCATCCAAATGATGTAATTCATGTTTCCTCATCTGAATTATATGCTAGTGATGGCAGTCATAATATGTCACATGAAGAAAAACACCCCTGTGCAAGGATATGCAAGGAAGGGGCACCTCCTATGGTGTGCAAGTACAGGTTTGAATTAGAGTGGTACTATACCATGAGTAAAGCCTGTTACAATTGTCCGCTACATCTGGAGGACTGCTTTCGAAAAGACTGTGTTGTGACGGACGGTGTAAGGCGTCCTATAATAGTGGTCAACAGACAGATGCCCGGTCCTAGTGTCGAGGTGAGTTTATCTACACAAGCAGTGAAATACTTTGAAGTACAATACAGAGAATCTCTTGTAACTGTATGAAATTTATTGTAATGTTTTTGAAAAGACACGTATTTTGTGTTTCTTTGTATCTTTACTTTAATTTATGATACTAATGCTTTTAAAAATATGCAAATTCCTTTAAGTCATATTTTGTAGTATGTAATATTATGTAATTTCTGTAAAAAGACTTTTCTTAGTTTTGATTTGATGGTGGTAACTAGCAAACCATTAGAATAAAGCATGTGAAATATGGTCTGAAAACAGACGAAAAACATACCAGCATGCTATGCATGAAAAATTGTGAGTCAGTGATGGTATGAAATTTTGAGACTATATCACTGAAGTTTAACTAGTGTGGTATTTATGTGCCTCATTTTCTTCTGTTTTTCTTTCTTTGTTTCTTTCCTTCTTTCTTTCTTCCTTTTCCTTGCCTTCTGTCTTTATTTCTTTTCATTTTTAGAAAGTCCCTTTAGATTGACATTAAAATTTGGACTAAATGCTGCCTAGTGTAGCAGCTAGTTTCTAAACAATTGGTACTTACGAAAATTCATGATCTCCGTCATTTGAATTACGGCAGGTATTAAAGGACCACATTCCGAAGTTACTACCAGCTCAGTAAATTGATTTCTGGACGTGGTCTGTGACCATAAAAACTGTACATGTTATGCAGTATCACAGTTATGATGTTCTTTACAGCCTACTTTAGTTTGTGAATGAACAAATATAAATACCATAATTTTTGTACAACTAAGTAGAGTTTGAGGATTTGGTGCTGTTTAAATGCACAGTGAAAGACATTTGTGGAACTGTCTCTGTTGATGTATTTCTTCCCCACATACTGTTTTGCCACTTGCATGAAAGTAATAGACCAATTTAATCAGTGATGCAGTTCTTTTTCAGTATTGTAGTTTTAGCATTCAATTTATGTGATACATCGAGATTTGAAGTAATGTTATTAAAGTTTCATTACTGTGTTAGGTGTGCAAGGGTGATCACATAATAGTGGATATGGAGAATCACTTGATGGGCGAGAGCACAAGTATACATTGGCATGGACATCACCAACGTGGAACGCCTTACATGGATGGAGTTCCATATGTCACACAGTGTCCCATCCCACCAAAGTCATCATTCCGGTACCACTACATAGCAGACACACCCGGAACCCACTTCTGGCATTCACATTCTGGTGTGTACACTGTTATTAAGACTTCTTACTAAGGTGATGACGTATTGGTAAGGGAGAGCAAAGGTATGTCTCCATGCATTTTTAATCTTAGCACAGACGTGACTGGTCATATTGACAGTGTTGCTGCTTTATCGAAAGGAAAAGAGTCCACAGTAAAGATTGGATAGGAGGCTGGGTGGGCCTGAGTCAGTTTGAACATGGTGGCAAGGAAAAATGCCCCTGCTCTGGAATTAGGAGTCAGACTCAGGTCATCTGGCCCAGAACCAGTCATTATACCAAGTAAGCTGTTTTGCCTATTGTTGTAGTACATAATTTGTGTTTGTAGAAAAAAGCATCAAATGCTCTTTAACTTAAATTAAGTAATATCTTTGCATAGATCTTGGACCTTCATGGAAAATGTATAATATTAAATATACATTTTCATAATTTATAACCAGGTTGTCAGCGGGCAGATGGAGTATTTGGAGCACTGATCATCCGTGTGCCATCATCCAGTGATCCTCACAGACAGCTGTATGACCAAGATCTGTCTGAACACACTTTGCAAATCCTGGACTGGGATGACAAGCTGGGAGTGGACAAGTTCCTTGCTCACCATCATGCCAATGGCAACAACAAACCAAAGACCCTGTTGGTTAATGGCAGGGGTCGCTTCCACCAATTTCAGGATGTAAATTCTATCACTGTAAATGTGACACATTCACCAACTGCAACGTTCACTGTTCAGCAGGTACTTTATGAGTATATAAAATTATGTGTACTGCTGAATTAACTATACTAAGAATAATACTGATTTTCTTCACACTGTGAATGAATATGCACATACATTACATGAAATTGAGTCTTCATCATGTGTGTATTTGTCACCTTATAATCACCCTAACATAACGACATATGATTCCTGCATCTGACAATAAATTGCTAGCATAATGCAGTGAAGATAAAGATACAGTTGGCTGTAAATATCATTTTTCGTATCTGTTTTCCACCATTTAACAGCAGTATTTCAATGTTTGTGATGGTTATTTCCCGGGCGTAAAGCCATTGGGGCATGAAGTTGACCATTCACCTCCATCCAGTGTTGAGGTTAAGAATAAGTAGAATTTTACCACTTCTCCGACTGTATTTTCCTTCATGGTGTGCAGGGGCCTAGCTAGAGGGAATGAGTGGTGCAGCTGCCCAGGGCAGCAGATTCTAAGAGGCAGCAAAAGAAATGTTTTAAAATGAAAATTTGATTTTCTGCACTTAACAAGTTTTAAATTATTGCCTGAAATAAAAGGAAATTCAATAAATGATTGTGACTTTTAATGTTCATGATGTCTGTTGGGTGTGGCCACTATGATTACTGGCCCCAGATGCCAAAAAACCTAGCAAGGCCAGTGATAGCATGGACAGGGACAGCTTACACTTTTTGCTATATTTTACAAGAATGTACATCTAACAAATAACTTGTTAAACAACTGTAGACTTATCATGGTTTTTATCAATAATCACAGGGCTTCCGCTACAGGTTCCGCCTTATAAATGCAGGCTTCCTCAACTGTCCTATTGAACTATCAGTGGATAATCACACCCTGTTAGTGATCAGCAGTGATGGAAGTGATATACAGCCAGTGCAAGGTAAGGTTAGTAGAAGTTATGAAAAGAGATTTTATGTTTTCAATATATCCTTTTTTACACTGACATGCATCTGAAATTTTCATTCGATGTGTTTTGTCTTCCTTTCCCACTGTCTTTAGCCCTGCAGACCACTTGTGTGTTCCAAACTTGAGTGTGTATCTGTCACCTGAATAACAATGTGTTAACAGATTTGTCTAGACTTGAAACACTCCAAAATCTGCAGCCTCATGCTATAGCAGATACTTTAATTGCTTATATGGTAATACATATTAAGGCGTTGTATTATTTGTTTTAAAGAGAAAATTATGTGTTGCTTAATTATGGATTATCAGATAATCAGAGTGTACACTACTTCTAATAGCCACCATCACTTCAATGTCAGCCCCTCAGCTGGGCATGCCTCTTCTAGAATATCATTTTGTTGAAACAACTTTTCAACGTTTTTCTGTGTTGACATTTTTCACTCTTTTAGTGACTCGTCACTTGATGTATAGCTTTCGTTGGGTTTCTACTCCCCAGGTGTACATTTAACCTCCTTCTCTTCCCTTATTGTATTTTTTGTGTAAATTGTATTTTTGTGCTTTGTTTCTTTCACATCTTGCCTGGAGTTGGCTCCTTTGAATTTGTCAAGCACTTAAAATATGGAGCTTATTTTTGTGTATGGCATTCATTCTGGTTTGTGTCCACAAGTAAAATAAGCTGTAATTAATGCCATATTTATATCTTCTACTATCATAAATGATCATCTCTCAAAGTAAGTGGTCCAGAGTGTGTTTTATTTGTTCTGCAGCTGACTCTCTGGTGAGCTATGCTGGAGAAAGATTTGATTTTGTGCTGCATGCAAATAAAAAAGTTGGCAACTACTGGATGAGATTCCGAGGGCTAATGGATTGTGATGAACGTTTCACTAAAGCTCACCAGGTTGCTGTGCTTCATTATGTTGGTGCCCCTGTGAATGAAGAACCACCTGGAGAGGTGAGCTACAAGGAAGCTCGCAGGAAAGGACTGGTGAGTATAGAATGCCGATGGAAAGGTGCACGGGAGTGCTCACTGCTATTTTTAGCTCTGGTTGTTGTCATTGTGTTCCATAGCATTAGTTGACTGATATCAATAACTTGATGGTGTATGAGATCTGACGTTTGTCACTGGAGTGAAGGTTGAGTTATTATTTTCTCAGGTATGAGATCATGTAGTCTGAGAGGTATTATCAACATTTCAAAGAAATGGGTGTCTCCATCTTTAGGGTATATGTGACTTCTATCCTGGTAATCCTGTCCTGATATGTCTAATGTGAAGATGGAGGCAGCATATAGCTGGTTTTCTGTCATAAAACGGAAGTGCAACGTAAAAGGAATATATACCCTTCCACTGTGCCTATCTGTGTAGATTTCCTGACAAATGAGGGGCAGTTTGGCAGTTTTCTTAGAGGAAATTTCCTATTATTTATTTTTTACATCTCAATTCACAGATTGGGCATCATTTCATTGTAAAAAGAAGAGTGCACATGTTCCCCAGTTCATGATTCACAGTCACTCCCATTCATTGCTACACACTGGAATTGAGAAAATACATGAAATGAACTGAGAGACCATTTAGTCATATTGATGTGAAGGAATATTAAAGTGTGTGTTTAGATGATCACAATATGAGACAATGGTCTAGCTGAGTGCAATTCTTATCAGTACTTGTTTTAGATTATGAGTATTGTCTGCTATTTATGGTGCAGATGCATTCACATAATGTGTACCACCTAACACTGGTGCATGCCCTGGTCTGGCTAGCAGTGTGTCACCAAACCCCTAAAACTGAAAGAATAAAAAAATATTTTTGTCGAGTCAGTAAAATCCCATATTTTTCTTTGAATCAGCTGTATGCATTTTGTGATGTATGCAACACAGTGCCTTATATGTTTGTGTGTGCTTGTCCAGGGAAGTTGGTAGATTCATCATTTGTCCAGGGGCCCACAGCTGTGCTCTAGCACATGCATCACGATTGCAAAAAGAGAGCAAGGATATGGTGGATAGTACTGCTTGGTCATTTGGTCATTTTTCTGTCAGCTATGAATTCAGTACCAGAATTCATCACTGGTACCTGGTAACATTTGTTGCAGAAATAAAATAGTTCTGAAATCTGATTTATCCTATCTGGATTCATTTTCCTTAACAAGAAATTATTTATTAATTTTTTTTTTAAATTCCAGCAAGTAAATTCACTGAACATGGGGACCGGCACTATTGGATCATTGGTCATTCCTGAATTGAATGCAATAGCCAATGACGATGAAAGTCTAAAGGAAGAACCAGACTTAAAATTTTATTTGTCGTATGATTTCTACGAAATAGATAATCCTTATTACCACCGTTCACCATTCTATGGCTTCCACCAAGGTATGTTTATACATAATAAGCTCATACGAGCATAGGTGTAACTTGGCTAATAACAGTGGGGTGGCATAATCGACCATGGGTGTTAGGAACTCAGATGCCTCTATTCTGTGTGCCATAAAACGCAGGTTTTTCATTTTTTTCTATCTTTACAGCACCCAAATAATGGTTTTGAAAATAATTCTATTTTTTATTTGCCCCTCTTCAACTCAGTAGCCAAAAAAAATTATTCTTAGGTAGAAAAGATACTGGAGTGGCATTTGCCCCTGTTGCATCTCCCAAGTTACTCTTATGCATACAAATATTCTATGCTAACATTATGTGGACCATGAATTTAAAGCTTTATCAGACTGTAATTAATGATGATGTGTTTTTTATATGCAAAATAAAATCTGTCCTATCAGTTGAAGTGTCAATCTGCGAAAGGAAGTTACAGATTTTATGGTTATATCACCATAACTTGGCTGATCTGTGTTTAGGTAGTTTTATATTCTCCGATTTAAGCATATGGTTCTACCATGATGACTTGGTTACTACAGCTCCTTCGTGAGAATGAGTATATAACATGAAGGTGATTTTGGCATTAGACTATGAGAGGTTTTAACATAGGCACATTATCTCGTGCGCATCATCAGGAGAACAACGATAATGCAGCAGTTGTTACAATGTTTCGGTCTTCTGAAGGCTCATGTTTCTACTGAATTTCTTTACAGTTTCCAGCAAATTACAACGTCTGCTCACACCTCAGCTGAACCATATATCATTAAGGCTGCCACCATTTCCACTTCTGTCACAGCATAGTGACCTTGGAACAAAATACCCTTTCTGTAATGAGACTACTGTAAGTGACTGTGAAAACAAGTACTGCGAGTGCACACATGTAATTGAGGTGCCACTGGGGACTGTTCTGGAACTCATTATTATTGACAAAGGTAAAATTACATTATTTTCTGACTGATGTTTTTCAGACAATAAGTCATATGTATTGAAAACGTATAGGAGACAAGAAGACAGACAATTTTGCCCTGAATGCTACCAGCCATTCCTTAAATGTAATGTGTTCTTAATTCCTACATGAACATAATTTTGATCTGATAATGCAGATTCCGAATATTTGACAGAGCTTCATAATTTGTACTCTTCATCAAATGCTATTAGGGCAACCAAATCTAGGTGCAGTAGATGAATGAAGCATGCAGCATATGTTGAGGAAATGGTAAATGGGTACAAAATGTTGGTCACAAAACCTGAAGGGAAGAGAATGCTTGAGTGAGCAAAAGGTAGATGGGACTGTAGAATTAAAAGTTGTGGATTATGTGGATTAGAGTAATCTGGCACAAGATAGAGTCCACTGGCAGGCTGTTGTGGACATAGTAATGAATCTGAGGGTTCAATGAAAGGTTGTAATATCTGGAATAGCTGAGCTACTGTTAGCTTCTCAATAAGGACTCTGCTTCATGAATTAGTTAATTTTGTGACGTATGTCACTGGATTGTCTCATGCTGTTTCTTAACCCTTTCACTGTGATGGATGCAACAGTCACACTGCATGAAAAATCTTTCATTTACAGCCACAGCAAAAGAAAAATTATAGGCTCCATGCTTACAGTCTCTTTGATTTGATTTCATTAATATTGTCCAGTGAACAAAAAAGCTAATGAAGATCCTCATAATGCAGTTTTTCAAATTTCTGTCATTTCCTCCCTGTTCAGTCCAAATATTCCCCACAGCAGCCTGCTCTAAACTCCCTGAATCTACTTTCTTCCCCTTAGGCTGATGTGTGAAGTTTCACAGTACACTGACATACATCATACTTGAAGTACTGCACGAAAATGTTTTAAATATTTTTGTGCTACAGGCAAGGCATTTGATGCAAATCATCCTTTCCACCTGCATGGCCATGCATTCCGCGTGATAGCCATGCAACATCTTAACAGCACCACAACAGTAGAAGAAGTTGAAGCCAGAGATAAAAGAGGTCTGATCCATCGGAAGCTTAAAAACGCACCAATCAAAGACACTATCACCGTTCCGGATGGAGGTTTTACAATCGTGCGTGTCCATGCAAGTAATCCAGGTTTGTATTACTGTCTTTGTTACTCCCTCATTAAACTACCAAGTAATGTTAACGGACCTTGATATACTAAAAATGCCAATTAGTTGCTATGAAGTACTTACTGTAGCAGTGGACTTAAATTTAGTATTAAAAGTTAGTCTGCTATGGCTGTAGGCCAGAGAGAGATGGACAAGTACTGCAGCATTTAAACATAAAATTACAGCATTGTTTGGTGCATGGTGTGAACTGTAGAATGTTAGGACACTGTTGCAATTATGGCATGGTGAAAGTATAAATGATTGTGTTAGAAAAAACAGCAGTGACGATGAGAATGATGATTACATTAACAATAATATAATTGAGTCTTTTTTTCACAGTAATTATTTCCACTAGTACAGATCCTGCCTTCATTATTTTTGTCATGTACCAGCACAACCTATGATTTTTTACTAGTTTCTGCTTCCAACTTTCAAATATAGGTTTACTGGTATGTTTAAACTAATTACCAACATATACTCAGTTCTTGATAATAATGTGATATTTAACAATTATTTGATCTTTTAATTTGCATAATTAATTTTATTTAGTCATTCCTTCATTCAAAGCATTGTGGCACACTTGGAAAATGCTTGTGGCCCACCAGTTGAGAGCCACTGTTGCAGACAGTCACTTTGCTCACTGACTGATCTTCACATATGTGTAAATATATGTTATTAATGTTTACATTTTGCTTCAAATTAAAATAATGTCTTGCTTTTAGGTTACTGGTTGTTTCACTGCCACATTGAATTCCATGTGGAACTTGGCATGGCTGTTGTTTTCAAGGTGGGTCAACATGAAGAATTTGCATCCTCTCCACCTGGCTTTCCTCGCTGCAACAACTACATGCCATCTGAACAAGACCTTGAACAAGCAACCAGTGACGTGGACAATGCTGTTGACATCCATATCAGCTCTACTCCACACTGGTGGCCTCTCAAATCAACTTCTGGCAGTGGATCATTCAAGATAACTGTTTTACCAAACCTTATCCCCCTGTTGTTGCTCTGTGCAGCTGCTCGGTGACCACATCTGCTCCACAGACACATAAGGTATACTGCAATTTCTCTCCCTAAAAATTGCAAGCAGAAAAATTTCCAGGTGACAGGTATGCCTAGGTCCCCCCAGTAAGCTCTTCCCTGCAAGTTTTCCAACTGAACTTTTGTGTGCATTTCTCATCTCCTCAGTTCATCATAGGGTCATCACCATAATGATATTTTGTGAGAGTACAAATTATGAAGTTCTTTGTCATGCAGTTTTCTCCATTCTCATATCATGTCCCCTGCCTTATGTTCAAATATTCTGCTCCATACCCTGTTCTTGAACAGCCCCTGTGCTCTTTAATTAAGCTCAGAGGCCAAGTTGGAAAAACTGTGACTATTCCACAAGAGATAAACTCAGTAAGTATTTTGTTTTGTTATGAACTTGTAACAGACAGCACCAGCAGATACGTTAAGCTGCTGTTTTATGGCGTGTGCCTCTGGTTGAGAGTTGTCAAGTATGTACTAATTCTACGCAATCTTGTCTGCACATTTCAGTTCCCTTGCCCTTAATATGTTACTGGATTTGCAGATATTAATGAGTGTCTGTACGTTCATGGACACTGGCAAGGCAGGCAAGGCAAACAGTTATTTGCCTCACCCCTGAATTTTTGGGCAGGAGGGAATAGAAAATGAGAATTTGAATAAAAAAGTAAATATAATAATGACAAAAAACACATCTGTTTTTAAAAAACTTCATTCCACCGTAAGTACTAATTTTTAATGACTAACTCAAGAAGATCGGAGTTCCTTTTCTTGACTTCTTCCTTGTGTATATATTACAGACAAGTTTTCAACGCCCATGGTAAATTTCAACCATACTTTGACATGTTGTTGGGTACACAAGGAAACTTAAGTTGTATGAGTTATCACAGACAGCGATTGGTGTATACAAAGCATGCCTGATATGGACACATAAAATGTCTCTGCAATTGAAAGTGGTACACTGAGGTTGGCATTAATGTTAGTTGAAAGTTTCCAAAATTCATACCAACATCCTGCC
The DNA here is from genome assembly GCA_013340265.1 of Coptotermes formosanus. Classification (NCBI taxonomy): domain Eukaryota; kingdom Metazoa; phylum Arthropoda; class Insecta; order Blattodea; family Rhinotermitidae; genus Coptotermes; species Coptotermes formosanus. The sequence continues at coordinate 10,615 of BLKM01011376.1, read as the reverse complement.
GTGCATGAGCCATTGCTCAGTAGACTTCTCTACATGTTTAGTACATTTTCTGTGTACTCGGTTGTTGGGAAGTTCCTAAGTTTCTCTCATGTACGTAAAACAAATAAAAGAAACCTATTTGATTTTGTTTGCTCCCCTTCCTCCCAAGTACAACTTTTATATGCTGCTGTTAGTGCAATAAGGTATAGCACAAAGACACTTCTTCAAGAATACTTTTCTGATGTGGCCAAGTATATTAGTTCAATGCTTTTGCCACTTTGCGCAGACAAGTACCATAACATTTGTTGGCATCTGATTCTGTCAGCTCAATGATTGTTTTGGGCCCAAAAGTTGTATTTCAAATACTGAATACGTTTTTATGCTGAATGTAAGTGTTGTAACGTTTGACCTGATGAAATCCGAAGGTAAATAACGAAAAGCGGAGATGGCGCTGCATAGAGCAACTGCAGCAATCAAGTGCTGGTCAAATTATTAAAATTTTTTGGACAGTTTTAAAGCGTATGTAAAATTCGGATAACTCTTGAAAAAAAGAGTGATGTTTTTACATTTTGTGGACTAGCACTGTGAACTTTTCTCAGAGAAGAATCGATCAGAAATTTAATTGCTCAGAGTTTACTCCTCCGTTTCCAGTATTTCGTTCCGGGCGCTAATGTCGCGGAAAGCTGAGGAGTGAGAGGAAGAAGAGGGCGAGGATTTCCGTGGTATAAAGAATCGATTTGATTGGCTGATATTTTCCCGCCTCAGACTGGAATGGGCAAGGTCGCCATTTTTGTGTTGATAAGATTAACGTTTGGGGATTGGAAGGCAATATGTGTCGTTTTCTCAACTGAACTCTTTGAAAATATTGTTTACGTTGGCAGTAGTAATGTCTTAGAGTGTATAATACGACCTTACCCGTAGGGAGAAATAGTATTTGTGACGTTTATTAGTAGGCGAAAGTGCAAATGCCAGATTCTTGTCCTGCGCGTGTCCTGCTTGGATGGCATGCATTTTACTATGGATCAGATTCTTACATTGCTAATTTGGGTTTGTGGAGAGACAGAGTTGCATTCCATATGTGCTAGCAAGGAGGGTGTGGAACACGTCAAGCGTGCTTTACTGCCAAGGTAACCAAAATGTAGCATTTGCATTATATTTCGACAATGGTAGAGATGTAGTGTCAAGCCAACCGTTCAAACAGTCTCCATCTTTTAGTTTATGCATGCTCGTGCGAGATACAATGTTCTTACTACGTGAAGTTGTAGATACTGCAAAACACTCCAGATTTAATCAGTTCCGTCCATCTCGCCGTGACTACGTTACCGTCATAGAATAGATCAGATTAAGATAATACTTAGAAATACAGTACAATTACGGAAGTGTATCTGAAGAATAAATTGCATGCATCAGTTTCAAGGCAGTAACGCACGGTACATGTTCAGTGCTACTTGTGGCTTCTGCTACGCAGATGACAGTGCCGTAAAGTATTGGCACAGGTGGAACTGTGCACCTTCATATTACTTATACTCTTTTTCCTACCACTATCGATAATGTGCTACTCCTCCCACTCCTGCGCACCGTGCAATATTCAGGATATAAATTTCCTCAGAAAAGGCGCTGTGAATAACACCAATAATTTCCTTATCTTTGTATATGGTATTATGGTGGATTCTCTAACTGAATTGGGTTTCTGGGATTGGTAGCCCTAGACCAAGGGAGAATTCATTGAAGAAACTGTAATAGCAATTTTTCAAAGTATTAAACATCACATTCCATAAGACTGTAATCTTAGACACTCAACAGGATGGAAACCTCATTTCAGGAACAAATTTCTGCTCTGTTTGCTGAAGGCTGATTTTCATTTCCGAGAGATATCGTGTCATCCCTGTACACAGTTTGGAGCATGCAGGAAAACCTGCAGCACACAACATTGAAGAGTTCATATGTGAGAGGTATTCATAATGCTGTTATATAGGTTTCCTCTTTTATCATTTGATGGGCTGAAAAAGAAACAGCTTGAGCCCAAATTGTGTTATATTACATAGCCTTGTGTTGGTCTTGGGGTACCAAGCGGAGCGGTAATGTGCTAATATGGAAACTATTATATGACTTATGTAAGATCATTTTTATGGTGGTGTTTATTTGTAATTATTGTAAGTTTTCTGTCTTTTGACACCACCTACTCCTGTAGGAAGATACTGAAATATGTGAGGAACATTCTGCCTCCATCTTCAGGTTTGTTCCTCCAAAGTGTATCCTCCTCCAGGAGACCGCACGATTTTAGCACAGAATACCATAATTTGAAAATAATGTTACTAGAATTGATAGTTGTGTATCATTTTATTTAATGTGCTGTCAGTAGCTCAGACTACATGGTATCGGATGGTATGATGATGGTATACAACAGATACTTGTAAGAATGGATGTGGAATGCAGCGTCCGTTGTCTATCTGGTATGCTGTCCTGTTATTTTCCTGATGGGACTGAGAAAACCGATGAAAACTTCAGTCAAGACAGCCTGTCTGTAGGCTAAGATTTAAACCTAGGACCTCTGAAATCAAAAGCAAGAGTGCTAGTACCAGACTCAGCAGTGAAGTCAGATAGTAGCTTCTGCTACTTTGCCTATCACAGTGTTCAAACTATTACAGTATTCCATTCTCTCACTTGTCACTGCCATTTTATCTGTAGATAAATACAGATGATAACATTTGTTTATTCCTTTGTCTGATAACCTGGCACTTGAGGAGAGTAGTCTGAAGACCAGAAGTGTTGCTTTTTATCAGAAAAAAAGCTTTACTGAAACAGGCATATTTCAAGGACATGTTCAAAAATGCCTCCAAGAGTGTCTGTATGTCAACCATTGTGGTATCTCCTGACCCCTTCTCTCCTACTCCATCAACTTCTTCAGCTATGAAGACTTCAGAAAACACAGAAGAGGACATAAGCAAAGTAAAGTTGTCCCTGTGCACAGCAGGAAGGAGTATAGAGTGAAAGTATAACTCCATTGATATTTAAACTCAGCACTAGGTGGAGGCAAGTCGTAAGCTTCACCAACAGCAGTCACTGAATAGGATGCTTTGTGGGTCTCAGAACCAGCCCAGTTCTCAACATTACAGCTGAGTGACTGGCACCATTGCTGCATATTTGGGTTATGAGTAACTTATTCTCAACTCAGAGGCCAGATATCATCTAACTCCTCAGTCTTTTATAGTTGTCTCAAGTCCCTCAATGTTGGGATTGTATATTAACATTTCCACTTCCAGCAAACCTGCTTGTTAAACTGCCGGCCAAGTCCCTTTTTACATATCTCTAAGAAAAACTAAAAAACAAATAAGGGAGTGCCTGTGTGCTAAGAAGAATGTTTTAGAAGCATGCTGGTACAAATCCTGTATAATGACTAAAGTGGAAACTGCATGGTCCAACTGTATTCAGGAAGTGCACTTTTGTTTTCTGGACTGTGTTCTTATCTGACAATGGTCGCTGGTACAAATCCTGTGTAGTTACTAAAGTGGAAACTGCATGGTCAAACTGCATTCAGGAAGTGCTCTTTTATTTTCTGGACTGTGGTCTTATCTGACAATGGTCTTATATGTTAGCTTGAACTGAACAGGCACATCCAACCATGGATATGGAAACAAAAGTGTTCCAATAACCCCCACAGTGTCCTTCCACTTCATCTCAGTCATTTTCCATTTGATGCTATGGAACATACAGTTTAAAGTGGCTTTAAATATGCTAAGATGAACTCATAACAATATTGTGAAACTGAGTACTTTGAACTGCATGGAAACACATATTTTTATGTCATACTGAGGTACAAAGGTGCAACTGGGAGGTGGAGGCATTCCCCCCTCCCCAGTATTTTTTTAATGTAAGAATAGTTTTTTGCAGGGCTGTGGAGTCAGTACACAAAAGCTCCGACTCCGACTCTGACTCCTTGATTTTTAAAAGTCCGACTCCAACTCCTTCATAAAAGCTCAATATGCATTAATAACGGTAAACCTATAAGACATTTCATCGCCACCACGTGAATCATCAGGCTACTTTTTTTTATTTATAACCTATATTTAAGTAGAAGTTGAATGGTTGCTGTAGCTATCAGGGCTCTGGAGTTGGAGTATCTAGTTAAGATTTTAGACTGAATTGGAGTCGGTACATTTTTTCCCAACTCTGACTCTGACTGCACCTAAGAATTCCTTCCAACTCCGACTCCACCTAAAATTCCTTCTGACTCCGACTCCAGAGCACTGGTTTTTTGGCTTCTGAGTTGAAGAGGGGCAAATAAAAAAATTGGGGTGAGAATGGAGGGGGGTATATATATATTAAGGACATGTTCAAACTAGTCTTCGCCCTCTTTTTAACTTGACTACATAAAGTTCCTAATACCCACGGTCGATTCCCCTCCCATCCCCTCCCCAACACCCAATGTTATTAGCCAAGTTATGCCCATGCTGAGGTAAGAGAGTTTGTTCTGTAATATTGTATATAAAAATGAAATATCACACACATATATGAAAGAAATATATATTATTGGTGATTTGTACTAAATAAACCGAGCGCCGATTATACAAAGAGGGTGGCAGGAAATAAAAATAAAAATTACCAAAATTGTTTACCAAATTCATTATGAAGGAAATGTGCACCCAGAACCCCCGAGAGCATCCCACGGAAAGCGTACCACTGATCTATGTACTCGTAATTGCTGATATTGGGCCACTAGATGGTGTGTGGTGCGCAGTTTGCCTATCCAAAAAGACGGTGTACCTGTCCTCAAAGGCCTAGTTTCTCGGCGAAGTCGATGGCTTTGGGTTGGGCTACGTCATGGGTTACGTCACAGTTATTCGACCAATGGTGTGGCTGATGTGTAGTGCAGCTTGTTGACGTCACGGGCCTAGTACGGGTTGCTGCAACAACTAGAAAATTTTTACGTGTAGACATTTTGACGATTGGTGAAAGGCAACTTTTTCAAGCCTTTTAATAGAAAAAACAGAACATTGAAATTGTATGCTATATGCAGCGGTATACATATGTTTTAAATATGTCTCGAAATAAGGTTTTCGAAGTAAGATAGGAATAATAACTTCACATCAGAGCACCGTTGTGTGTCCATAGTTGTAACGGCGAAATTGTAAGCGGTAACCATTTTGAAGGTTGGTGGGCGGAAGCGTCGTATTAAGGTATACCTAGACGGTCAATAATATTGTGCAATATTAATTACTGCATAATATTCTTGAACGTCTGGTTGTGATATTGAAGGGCTGGACAATGTATAGTGTCAATCAAATGAAGTTTGATTGAGACTATATTGTGCGGTATATTGAATAGGCTGTGGACAGTATTGCGCAATATTCATTCATTCACCGTCTCCCACCGAGCAGTAAGCATGTGTCCAGCTCAATAATTCCGGTTGATTGGGATGTAACCCTTAGGAATTTCAGGTCTTCAAATTTATTTCCAGTGGCCAAATAGCGTAGCGTGATTGATAAACGCTGCCCGTGAGTGAGTGCTCCTCGCTTGTTAGTATGTGGCGATTGTAGGGGTAGCAGTCTGTAGTATCGCAATCATATGATGGACCGTCGAATCGCAAGAAAAAAGTTATTTTCTAGTCCTTTGGCTCACTCAACATTAAATTTGTCATGAGGTTTTCGTGTGTGTATTGTGGCCACCGTTTGCACCACTCTTTGATTCAGGGGCGATTCTTTCCCCTTTTTTGAACACTGCTAAACCAATGGTCACACAAGCAGCATCAGTATCAACCAACATGTTTACTCATTGCAACCCACACGCGAAATGAAATACTGCACACTGATATTAAGCCATCTAGGGGCCGCTTTAGAACACTGAAAATGTATAAATTGTTATTTACAGTGTTGTTAATATGTCAAAATAAGGGTTTCAAAGGAATACAGTACATTAGTCAATCAGTTTATGTCCATCGTCATAACATGTTACAAGACATGTTAAATAGGATATCTTAATATGTGACAGAACAAAATTGGGACGCAGTAAAAGGCAGTGTTCCGATGGTGTTGGTGTTCAGTCTTTATGGTTTGATTAATGACAGGCACAGGTTAGGTTCCGACATAAACTTTTTTAATCATATTGCACGTCATATTGCATATCATAACATACTGCACGTGGTGAGGGATAGGTTAGTGTCCTTGTCAGAGAGGATGTACTATAGTAAAATACTGTATATGTAAAGCATCACTGTAATAAACAGGGCTTAAGAATGCTGTGCTGTAGAACTGGCACTGGAATTTTGCAATATGTATGTTCCAGCCATATGCAGACAACTCATGTGTGATTTTGTTGTATCTTTGTATTGTTTATGCCATTGTGTGTTACATCAGTATTAATTTAATATTAGGAAACCTGCCTTTGTAACCCTGTTTTGCAGGCTGTGAAACTTCAGTTGCTTCCTATTTGACATTATGCCCATCATCATAGGCTAGTTCAGATTTGTTGGTGATCTGCAAAGGTGCACCCCAGTTGTCTGTTTCACTGTATTTCGTGCCACATTAGGTGCAATGTTAGCATCAGGGAGGCCCCTGTCCAGTTTAGTTTGTGTGAGGGAATGTCTCTGAGTACAGTTTGTTTTGAAAAGTGTCTAAATATTGTATTGATCGGTGGTACATTCAGAGTTTGTGATATGCTCTCAGCATAAGGGAGGAGTTACTGTTACTGCCTGGTGATGATCTGATGTGATCACATTCTCAGGTTTATAAAAGAAATGATGTCCATAAATAATGTTTGTATTGGGATGGACCTTGTGTATGCAATAATTGTAACTTTATGTAGTTGTTACTGTTTGTCTGCAGTTCCTGAGTGCTATCAGTGAAGGAAATGCTGTTTGCCATGAGTGATGTCACTTCATTGGGTGAACAAGAACCGCACAGCATCTGCCTCTGTGTCTGGTGCTGGAAGGTTGGTGCCACATCAAGTACTTGTTACAGTGACAAGTGGACTCATACTTCTGTACGGCATTCTGATAAAGTACAGGAAATAAGTACGTCCAGCAAGATACTGGAGATGGTGGTGTGATGAGGTTGGCTGCTGAGGCTCTTGTTTTGAAAATGATAAAAAAATAGTAACATAATTGAATGGTATAGAAGGAGTACCAAGATACAACTGATGTAAATTAAGCATTCTTCAAAACAAAAGCGGAATGAATGGAATGCCTTGGCAAATAATTTATGGCAGGTTCTGAAGTAGATCTCTAGAACTAAGCAAGAAGCTCACAGAAGCAAGGGGGTGAACTGGTCAGCAGCAGCACCAGGGAATCAGACAGTTCAGGCGGGAATGGTGTCAGTCAGTGTTGATGGCATGAATCTACAGTTCTCAGGCATTCAGCAGGACTGGACCAGATTCGTATGTAATGCGCTGTATTGTGATGGCTCAGGTACTTATTGCCATTTGTTGACAGGCTTGGGCAGTTGTCAGTGATAGGATTTGTTGCAGCAGACAGAAAGACGCCATACTGAGGAAGCAGCACCTTGAGATGTCGCTCAAGAGTTGAGATTTCAACCCATGTCATACTTCCTGTAGGGTTTTGTGGTATGGAACTGTGTTGAAATGATAACAATTACTGATGTTTAGATGACTTTGCTGAAGATGAAACATCAGTAGTCATTACCATTTTGAGTGGTTCCAGTACCTGGAGTGCTGTACAAGAGTATGGTACATTCTTTGCCACAGTGCAGACTTCAGGCTGGAGGTGACTGGCAAGTTTCTGCAGCTGCTGCCATTGCATAGGAACTGCTGGAGTGTGCACTGAAGGTTAGTGTTTTTGGGTGCAAAATTCAGTGTCCGAGGGTCATTTTGAAGTAATAGACATTAGAGGCTAATGCCTTTCATGTAAATTATGATGATACTGGGTGCAGAAGAGAAATTAGTGAATATAACACAAAAATTAATTCACATACTGCATTAACAAAATTATAAAGACAAAGTATTTAGCAAATATTATTATTATTATTTATGGTACATGACATCTTCAAGGTAACACCTTGCATCCTTGCACAAACTCTCCTGTAATTGTGAGCACATATTTACCATTATGTAGAACAACATCTGCATTGGGAGTCCAGTGGTTTGTTTTCAAATTCCCTAGTTTCAGGTTGGCAGCATTTTGTGGGCAGTGAGCATAAACTTAAGTAGTTCCACCCCCAACAGACGGAATCACATGGTTTATAGTACTATTGCAGTCTCATTACTCATTGTCATCCTTAGAAAGAATATAGGCCAATAATCTGAAAAGACGATATTGCGCACCACACTGTGACCTTTGAACTGTGTTGTGGTATCTCATACAATTGGTGGGATTCCTCCCCCTCTCACCCCAGTAGCAGAAAGTTTTTTTAACTGTGGAGCATTTTGTTGTGCTTTATATATACCTGTAGGGGGTAAGGATGATCAAACAGTGCTGTTTATTGAACATATTACTTTGTTGTCATACAGAGGACACCTGCATAATGCCATATACTTCTCGCTTGAAATAATAATAATAATTAAATTGCAATTTTACAATTATGTCAAAGGACTGTCATCATCAATCAGTCAGATATAGTAAGATTATTAAAATAATTGTAATTTAAGGTACCATAGTTGTTACTTTCTTGATGGCTTAGTTACAGAGCTGCTCGAAGAGTTTCTAAATGCAGGAGCATTTTTGTCATCCTGCTTGGGGGCTGTCCAAGTGCACAGAATTCTGGTGTTTATAGAACGATGTGAGATGGCGGAAAGCCATATGTCATCACTGAACAACTGTGTTTTGTAAGCAAAGTGTGACGGGGCCAGTGATGTTTGTCAGCTTTGTATCAGTAGAGTGAATGTTAATGATTGGAGATGATGTTCTTATTAGTGGATTACAGGAAGTCTTGAGGCCTGGATGTTTTTCTCCTTTGTTAGGTTGTGGTCACTAACCACGAATACGATGGGGAAAAAAATGGGCCTCATGACTTCCTATCATCCACCGAAAAGATCATCATCTCCAATTAGTACATACATTCTGTTAGTATGAAGTCAATCAGGATCACAGGCCCAGTCACACATCACTTACAGATCACACTTTTTCCTGGAAGAAGCGTGGCTTTCTACCACCTAATATTATTCTGTAAACACCAGAATTTTGTCTACTCAAACGGACCCCAAGCAAGATGACAAAAACCTCCCACGTTTAGAAGCTTTGAGCAGTTGCATAATTATAATTAAGCAGTCATGAAAAATAGGCATCATCTTAGATTATAATAATTTTAATACTTCTAATAGTATATCTGACCAATTTATGATGACAGTTCTTTGATATAATTGTAAAATTGTGATCTGAATTGTTATTTAAACCACGATACATGCAGCATTGCATGGTTTTCCTCTGTGTAATTGTTCCTGCAGCCTGAAGATTGCTTAATGTGGTTCAAGCCATAACATGTAGTTGTCATACTTGTGGCAACAGAATAATTTGTTCAGGAAGCAATTGTGTTTGATGGTCCTTACCACCGCACAGCAGGAGTTTTATTTGTTCGTGGATCCAGAGGTGTGAAGATGAGTGTCATCTCTCAAACTGTGACCTTCATCCTTATCCACACAAGTCAGAAATTCATAACGCATTTTTGTGGCTGATAAGTCATGTTCCCCAAACTCCTGTGCTGCTTGGATCTTGTAGGGGTCAAGGTTCAAGTCCTTGTGTTTGTCATAAATGTGCGTCTTAGGTATATTGAAGCAGCATGGTGCTGCACAGAATGTCATGGCCTGTGTTCAAGAGCAGCCCTGACAGTGTCATTGTTTTCTGGCATACTGATCTTTCTTTCTCTGAAGGATTTCTTTTTTTTAGAGCCAGACATGTTTCCTAAAAGTTTAGTGGCTTGAGTTGATGGCAGAGGATTATTGCAGTCATTTGGGAAATGTCAGCAAAGTGACCATTGAGTGGCAGCTTAATTGTCATAGTTTTTTAAGATGCTTTGCTAATGACTGTGTGTAACGCAGTGCGGCACAGGCATCACAGAGGAGGTGCATGTCCCTCACCCAAGTAGTTCCGGGAAAAAAACTGGTTCTATCAATCGTCCTTTTCTGTACTGCACCTTATTTTAGTATATGCAGTTTGTAAAGCTTTACATAATTGTTACTGTTCTGTTAGCAGTTGTGGAGTACCATCAGCAAAGGAAAAGCTGTTCTCCATGATGAAGGATATCGAATTTTGGAGTGAGCAAACACTGTGCAGCATCTACAGGGAGCTCCAGCACTAAAGGTATGTGTCACATCATTTGATTGCTCACAACAAGTCACTTGTCAGATGAGGTTGGATGGCAGTTGAGGGGGGTGGTTAATGGATGTCACACTTTGTGAAATGCTCAGTTGGAAATGACCCTTAAGAGTAACCTTTAGGAGGTAAGGGCATAATTTTGTGACTCTGTGTGAAACAAATTAAATGATGAGAAATTGTCTAAGATTTTGACTCCAAGATATTAAAAGTGTGAAAAACTGGTTGCATTACAAACTTTTTATGCTTGGGCAGGAAATCCTTGTAGGTGTGAAATGTATTAAAAGGACAATGCATATGTTAATTAGATGCGGAAATTTTGGTGCCGAGTTATTTTAACATCCAAAGCTAGAGAACTTACTTGGGGGGGGGGGGGGG
>BLKM01011373.1:0-32624 GCA_013340265.1 Coptotermes formosanus | reverse complement strand
TATTGGAGGAGCAATATTCATATTTGAAAATAAAGTTCCCCCCCCCCCTCCACAAAATAAAAGTACACACGTTTCTAGAATAAAGAAGAAAATTGTGATAGAATTCCAAATGGAGGTAGAAGAAATAATAACCACTTGTTTGAAATTCTACGGTTCGTGACTGTCAGTCAGTTTGGTCTAGAAACAAAGTGAATTCATCGAGGCTTGTTTGAAAACTGTTGCCAGTTTTCTGTAAGATAATGCTATTTATGTTTGTAGAATTTACTCAACGATTTTGCTTGTAGATCTAACTGTATACATAAGCTTCCAACGTTGTGGCTCTGTTGAGACACGGCGTTAGAAGCTGAAAGGTTGAGGGTTCAATTCCTGATGGAATCAGTGGAATTTTATATTCACCTAATCCTTCCAGCCGCCATATGGCCGTGGGATCGACTCAGTTGCTGACAGAAATGAATACCAGGATTGGAACACCAGGTGTGCAGACCAAGATTCGAACTGGACACTTCTCGAATACAATTCAACCTCGTGGCTGCTCGCTTAAGGTTAATGTGCGGTGATGTGAAACCCTGACATGAAGGATGTAAGTGCAGCACGTGTGGATATTGTGGTCGCTGTATACAGTGAAATATCGCCTGTGTTCCATTGCGCGTTTGCAGAGCTCGTTCGCTGGCAAAGAGAATGACAAAGAAGCCTGCTTTTGTAACGAACGTCACGATTACACTTGCCAAAGTCCGCCCTCACTGCTTCTTCCCTTTTATTGTATTATTCACAGACATACGCTTTAATTAAATTTCGGGCATTATACTTGTAATTTTCGTTACTTATTCCTCCTTGGGGTTTAAGATAATTAAAAGACAACGAAGAAAACTTATGATGCATTGAAAAAATAATATTCAAATATTTGTAAAGTGGTCGTCTGAGTTATGACACCGTACAGTCTGGTATGTTATTATCAACGTTCTGAGGAAGATTTTGCCTCTATCTCCAGATCCAAATTGCGAATTTGTATTTTACTCTTTTGTAGTTCCCTGAATTAATTACATTCTTGAAATGGAAAAAAGTTGAATTAATATTATTGAAGGAATATAGTCTAAATAAAATAAAATCTTCTTTCTCACCGTCACTGTTTGCCTTAAAAGAAACGGTGACTCTATTTCGACAGAACTGTTCCCTCAGGAGAGAAAAAAAAACGCGCCAGAACATGGCTGAGGGGAATTCTTAAAACGAATAGGGAATCGGTAAGCAGAAACTCACTTTCACAAGCCACATGTGTCCGGTAAGGATTCATAGTGCTTGCTCGGCGAGTTATTCTGAGGCGTACATTGACAACCACGAGATAAACCAGTAAAGACGCAGGCCTAGGAATTTCCAGTAATCATCATTCTAATGAAAGATTCCACGGGAAAATATATTTAAAAGTTTTACACTAGATATATAAATATACCTCCTTGAAGCCTGCAGATTTAACGTAATCTTCGCAAATTTTGTTTGTAGTGTGTCCAGAGATTCTTGGATTATGATATGAGTATAGAAGACACCAATTTTAGAAATATGTATGCAAAAATATTTCATGAAGTAAGGGCTTGCCGCCCGATGATTATATAACATGCTGCCTGATTAAGTCCGTCTCACACCTGAGGAGGCGGTGACAGACGAAAACGTAGCAAAGGTGAGGTGATAATGTTTAGGGAAAACCAAAGAGTCTTAGAGAAAACCTTGGCCCAATGCCGCTTCGCCCATAACAGTAATGATAGGAAATCAACAGGAATTTAATGGGGGTTTCGCGGGAAATATCCAGTGTATAACTGCCTGGCCTGGCTACTATTGTTGGTTTTATTTTTCAACCCGCAGTGTGATTTATTTTTTATTTTTGGGAGCATGGAAATCCTGGGAATGAGAGAGAGAGAGATGGGTACTGAAAATTGTATTTTGGCGAATATGTGTAGTAATATTAGTGCTGCAGTGTCAACTAAACATGTTAACTAAAAATGTTGCTATCAGTCGTGGTTCCAGACCAGACTAATTTAGCGATTGTGTAAATACGTAAGGTAATACAGGGTCGGTGTTGGATGGTTAAATATGTGTATGGAATGCTGGTGGAGTGATGTCAGGAGAACTGTGGAGCATTCGGAGACAAACAGGTCTTAGTTCCACATTATGCATTCAAAAATAAACACGGGCTGCACTGGAATCAAACCAAGGCCTTCATGGTGAGCAGTCAGTGGATATTCGGAGTTCCGAAAATTTTTCGTTATCATAATAATAATAATAATAATAATAATAATAATAATAATCGACATTCTTATCACAAAATCATATTCTGTCTCTAACTGTAACTGACACGTTGCCCGTTTTGTTCCTAAATACGCCCATGTTTCCTAAGTGATTTCCAAACTATTGGTTCCCTGGCTAAAATTTGGAACTCTGTGCCAGCTGTTCATGCCTGTGCACAGCTAAATTTATGTGCCTTAATTTGGTTACTTTAATGTTACTGTATTACAATATAATTGATCGTATGTGATCAGTTAGTGACAGCCATGTCTGTAAGGTTTCTGGAAGTGTTTCATATAGAATATGGTTTCAGTCATGTAACTGTTAACGCGGAATAAGCAGAGAGTGTAAAACAGTGCCTTCCGCTTTGCCAGATTCCACTAGGACACAATACGATGGACCAGATTACAAATATAATTGCAACAGAAAACAAAAGACTAGGCAATGGAAAACGACTAAAATAAGGTATGACAACGGACAGGTAATATGTAATTATAACTTACAAAAATCCATATAAGGAGAACCTTTATGAGGCATATAAGAAACAAAGAACCATTTAATTTTTATACCTACTTCACAGCAGTCGAACAAGAATGTAAACGTAGGTACGTAGAATTCTTAGCCGCCTAAGTTTACAGTAAGTGTGTGTCAATTTTTTTTGCTCTTTAAGTTTTCAAATTCTAACCTTTTAAAGCCTAGCGGTAACTTTACATACCACCAGGTTTAACATTAAAAAATTCTACGTGGTGCCCACACTGCGTTTATGTGTTTTGTACGGATCTCAGAACAAACAGCAACTTTTGCCTTATGAAACATTAAGGGACTGGTTTTTATAGCCGAGGTGGAGAGTGTTTACAGCGCGGTACGAACTGAGTCCTTATATAAAACAGATTACCTTTCGTCTTTAAAGGGTTAATATTACACGACAAAGAACAATTTAAATTTCAAAGGTAATAACCTCTAACAACACATATGTCATTGTGCAACGATCACTTGACGATAGTCCTGTGAGGAAACGAAACGCGTCCTGCCTTAAGGGAATGCGTTGGCAGCCCTGATGTTTTTTTATGTTATTAATGATAGCGACATAGGCTGTTCATACATTATGTCCACGCTAAAGCAAACATGCATGACAGAGTTTAAAAGAAACATCGGAAAGCCAGATGCCTCCGTAAAGTACTTGAAATTCAGGACGTGTGAAAAGTAACGGGTACCTTCGAGATTAGCCAACATCCGCTAGGCGTGATTCGTTTTTGGCAGCGGCTTCTACGTGAGTGGACAGTGAATGGATTTGTTCTGTGCAACTCAAAGCGATACAAATTTACACCAGACTGACTTTGCTAGGCGTTAGTATCAAATACGTGCCTGAGAAGTGAGGAAAAATCTGAAGTATCCTATTATGGCTAGCAATGAGTTCTGTTTGCATGTTTGATCATATTTAGGAAGTCTACAAATTTAATTTCGAAGTAAGCTTGACAACAGTAGCATATGAGTAGGATCTCAACTTTGTACAAGTTTAACGGGCTTGTTTCAACCGGTTTTATTTCCCAGTGTCCCTCTGTGGCAATGGAACTCGGAATTTCAGCAGCTGCAATATAAGACCATGTCACAGAGCCGTATCATGAGACGGTCAGTGTCAGTGTACATAGACCTAACTACAACAGTTTTCATGCTGAAGGAGATACTCTTAGTAAGTAACACCGCACTTTGGTCACCTTTTCCTCGCAGAATTCGCTACACAGTAAGATTTACCCACCAAAATCCTGTGTTTAATCCTTTTTAACTCCTTCTGAACTTACGCGTCCAACACATTTAACCCTCTTTGTCGGGATTCTACTAATATTGCAAGATGGTAACCAAGATCATGTAGGCAGGTCGTTCATGAAACACGAGTGGATTTGCGAGTCAAAAAATGCTGAACTTCTACAAAATCTAAGATTCATTACCACCTGGATCCTGTTCTGAGCCACATAATTCTTCTTCAGATTTTCATAACTATTTCTTTCGTATTCCTTTCAGTATTAGCCCACCATCTATGCCTCGTTCTGTCAAATGTGTTCTTACTGTTAGGTTCCTCACTAAGTTGTTACCTGTAAGGTCACTTTCTTTTTCGTTTGAGACGGAACACTTACTCATACAATTCATAGAAGAGCATTTTGCCGCTGGTCCACACACTAGTTTTTCTTTTCTGTTCGTGTTATTACGCCTTCCCCAGTTTTGTCGCGCACTTTATGGGTAAAAATGTGCCCTATATTTCCTTCACTTTTCCAGCTACTTTTTAAAATCTCTTTAATAGGTTAAGTATTTTCAGCATTCCGACCGTGGTGTATAAAATGTAATCCTGGACCTTAAGCTGTTTTTACAGGCCTAGAGGATAGCTCTTAAAATATGCGTGTAAGAAGTCAATTAGGCATGTCTGAAGTGTAATTAAAATGAGTAATGCTGGTGGCATTATGCAGCCTCGGAGTGGAAGAGCTCTCTGTCCAGTGAGGATGTTTAATCTTCTGCAATCCCCATTTCTAAGGGGTTCAGGAATGCTCATAGAGAAACGGCCGGCTACGCTTAATATTTGGTCAACATTTCATCATTCAGATTACGTGCTAGGCCGTTACATAAATTCTGTGTGATGAAGACCATCTGCATTGAAATTTCTGAGTACGAAAATACTTGATACTCACTTCCTACTGAGTTAACGTATAATGCTTTTATTCTAAAAATTGGAACCTTAATTAACGATAATTTTACTTTTCTGTTTTATTTATATTAAATTTTGTGTACATTCTACACTAACTTTATAATCAGTAAAGGTAAGGCAATCCCGTTACAGGCCAAGACAGGCCCTTAGGGTTCCAGGAGGTCGAGGCTGCCAGATTTCGAGACAATCGGCACATGAAGGTGGTAGGTTCTCAGCCATACGCACCGGCCGCCTTTACCCCCCCAGGAAATATTCCTGGTACTCATTTCTGTTAGAGGCTGAGTCGACCCCAGGGCCATAATGCGACCGACAGGCGTATGCCAATGAAAAAATCCACTGACACCATCGGGAATCGGACGCGCGACCTGCTGGTTTTTAGCGCAGTGCCTCAACCAACCGCGCCACTGCAGCCCCCCTTTATAATTAGAACTTGTGAACATTTTGGTAAAACGCACGTACTGAATTTGTCTGTATGCTTAAATGAAGATCACATATAAAAGAACGGGAGAGTGGGTGTTTATTTGGTTTGTGCGAAAATTTATGTACGCATTTGGCTTTAATTTAACGATTGCAGGTAAAGTTGAAACATTACAGGAGTGTATACAAATCTTATGTTATATAGACCGTGCGTCTTGTGCACCTTGTACACCTTTGGTATGAACCCCCTGAAGATGACAAAGGTTTGTCGAAACATATGTAGGGGCTCCTAGTACACGTTGTGTATGTGTTTACCTTGTGGATTTGTTGGTTATTATGAGGTCTGTTACAAGAGTGTACCCACACATTAACGTTTTAAAGCGTAGCGGTAACTTTACGTACCACCAGGTTTAACATTAAAAAATTCTACGTGGTGCCTACATTGCGTTTATGTGTTTTGTACGGATCTCAGAACAAACAGCAACTTTTGCCTTATAAAACATTAAGAGACTGATTTTTATAACCGAAGTGGAGAGTGTTTACAGCGCGGTACGCACTGAGTCCTTATATAAAACACATACGCTTCGTCTTTAATATCCTCTGTAGTACGTACGGTTACATTACGTCGGGCCGAACGTACCCAGTGCGATGTAAGTTTTCCTGTGTTCCATCTTTGTGGGGAAGCTGTGACTAAGAACACACTTCTCGCCACTCTCGGGAATTAATTCTAGGCCTTCCGATCCGTAGCCAGTAACGCTTCTGACTGAAATGTCTGAGAACTCTGTGAGCTTGTATGACATATAGATGACGTAAGACATCTGTATTTGCTTCTCTAAGAAAGCTTGTTCCAAAAGAAAAGATTGGAGAATATGACACAAGAAATATGTTTTGTGACAAATCCCCATTCTAAGCCCCGTAGCAATATTTCCTTTTACAGTTTAGTAGGAATTTATAGGCAGATCTTCCGACGGATATTATGGGTATACAAGATTTTCTTTGTTTCAGAGAGCAAAGCTCGTAATCTTATGCTTGTAAATTTATCGACGCATTTGTTTGCGTTTATTTCATTTTATGTGAAAATAAGAATTTTTGTTCGGCTTACCTCTGGTGAGATTCTTTGACGTCAAATCTTTCTTTGATAACTATACACAGATGAGTTTGTGACACATCAAGGGCATTCCGTAACGAACTCTTTACCCACAGTTTTAACCCTTTAAAGACGAAGCGTATCTGTTTTATATAAGAACTCAGTGCGTACCGCGCTGTAAACACTCTCCACTTCGGTTATAAAAACCAGTCTCTTAATGTGTTATAAGGCGAAAGTTGCTGTTTGTTCTGAGACCCGTACAAAACACACAAACGCAATGTGGGCACCACGTAGAATTTTTTAATGTTAAAGCTGGTGGTACGTAAAGTTACCGCTAGGCTTTAAAGGGTTGATCTTCACACTTCTGTCAAAAGTGGTGTTTAAACCAAATGTCTCTAAGTTGTGTAAATCCTCCTGAGGTTTCTTTCAGAAGTCTCTACTTTGTGAACATCAGCCTTGCTGACTGACCATAAATACTGAGTATATTTCCCAACTGTCCTTATTACCTCAAGAAAGTATCATGTAATTATATCGTACGTGCAACCTACACAATTAGTGACCTTAATATAAAATCGTCTATCATTCTTCTTCGACGCTGTATAAACTTTAATTGGTTTAAAGTCATTAGAAGCAGATAAGCTTGCCACAAAATAAGTTGTTCTGCCAGTGTACTTAGATGCGACAGAAATGGGTGAAGCTGTAGGATAACAAGCTTTAGTCCCATTATATGAATGGCTTCCGGGTGCTTACTGATGTGATATATTCCCCACTTTGACGCGGCTGTGTTTTGGGAGTTCAGAAGATAAGGTACATTTCTTCCATGAAGTGAAGTTATATTGTAAGAAAATTTTGTGTAAATATATTCTCTTGGAATTGCTATTTTTAAAGCACTTGTTTTATGGTTGGGGATCATGTATGTAAATTTTTGCAATATTAAAAGTTTAACACATACAATAAATGATTCGGCGACAAGTCATGCCTAAGCAAAGGCGTTGCTTCGAAACCGTTAATTAACCTTTTAAAGCCTAGCGGTAACTTTACGTACCACCAGGTGTAACATTACAAAATTCTACGTGGTGCCCACATTGCGTTTATGTGTTTTGTACGGATCTCAGAACAAACAGCAACTTTTGCCTTATAAAACATTAAGAGACTGGTTTTTATAACCGAAGCGGAGACTGTTTACAGCGCGGTACGCACTGAGTCCTTATATAAAAGAGATACGCTTCGTCTTTAAAGGGTTAAGCAAAAGTGAATGACAGATATATTATTAATTTTTTTCAAGCAGAGAAAGGACGTGTGTACGCTGTAGAATGGAACGTCTGCGTATGCGTCCTCTTCTGTCAGTCAAATGCAAAGCAGCTGTCTTTTTGCCTCACTGTCAGGTATCACGCCGCAGGTACCACGCCTCAGGTATCACGCCGCAGGTACCACGCCTCAGGTATCACGCCGCAGGTACCACGCCGCAGGTACCACGCCGCAGGTACCACGCCGCACATTGGCTGTCTTAATTGTTTCCGTTAATCGTAAATCAGTTTTTTTTATGAATGTTCTGACCACAAGATACTAGCTGAGCATGCTAAAATCACTTCACGTTTATTGGTAAATTGCATTTCACTTCATTATTTGCAAACTTCCAGCACACTCCTAGTGTCGCTTTTTCGGTTGTGCTATTTTTTGTACTTAGAAAAGGATGTAATTTTACAAGTTGGTTGTGTTTTCTTCTTCGAGAAATATTTGTCAGGCACATTCTTTTGTGTTCAGTGGTGTGTCTAATCTTTATTCGGGGACAACAGTTGCAGTATTTTTGTTTATTTTCTGACGCTGACGGTAAATAATAATAAATAGTGTATATTACTGGAATGATCTATGAACGATCAGTTGAATAGGTGTTGGAAGGAATCGATCTTTTTTTTGCGTCATTGTAAGACGTTTTCTTGGAAGGACCAAGAGAACCATGAAAACCTCGCTCCACTGGCAGAGACTCAAACGATTATCTCTACACAAAATTGTTCCGCTGGTTATTTTCATGGTACATAAACTTAGTGTGTAACAACAACTGAAGATTATTTATTTATTTAGCAGGTTGCACAATGTTTCCACATCTTCCTGTGCCCATTTGACAATTATATTATCTTCTTCCTCCAGTTGCTTCTGTCTTTCCACTCTTCTTCCATTAATCCGTTTTCTCCCATCAGTCCTCTAATCCCTTCCGCCCTGGTAAGTTTAGGTCTACCTCGTTTTCTTCTTCCTGGTGGATGCCATTTCATAACTTCTTTTGGCAATCTCTCCTCTTCCATTCTTTGGACATCTCCATACCGTTGGAGTTGTCTGGTTTTAATATCGTGTAAAAGAGACCTTGATCCGTTCATTTTTTGTTTAATGATAGTATTCCTAATTTTGTCCTTCCTGGAAATTGTAGCTGATCGTCGTTAGAAGTCCATTTCTGTGGAATTTAGTTTTGCTACCGTTTTTGCTTTTAAACACCATGTTTCTGCTGCATATGTAATTGTACTTTTGACTATTGCGTGATAGATATGGGTCTTGGTTTTGGGGGTCACATCGTGGTCCCACAAAATGCTGTTTAACTTTGTTATAGCTGCTCGTCCTGTATTAATTCTGTAATTAAATTTCTGGCTCGTGGTTTCCATCTTTGTTTATTCTTACCCCCAAATAAGTATATTCACTTACATGACTTATTATCCCCTTCCCATCTTCTAGTTGTAAATCTCTTGATGTGTCTCCTATGGCCATATATTTAGTTTTTTTAACGTTTAATTTGAAGCCCCACAATTCATACTCATCTATTAATTTCCTTTTCATGTATTCTAAACCCTCATAATTTTGTGCAATTAGTAACTGGTCATCTGCAAATAGTATTGAAAATATTGCCGTATCCTGAATCTGCAATCCCATCCTTGCACGTTTCTTCTGCCAATTTTCTAAAGCATTCTGAATATATATCTTAAATAAAGTGGGCGCTAAACTACATCTTTGCCGTAGTCCTTTTGTTACATAAAATCCTGAAGAAAGTTGTTTCCCTATTTTAATTTTGGAAAAAGAGTTTTCATACAATCTCTTTATTGCCCTAATAATACTATTACTAATATTGTAGTGGTCTAATGCTTCCCATAAGTTTTTCAGGGGCACACTGTCATATGCTTTCTCTAAATCTACAAATAATAAGTGTAGTGGTTGATCAACAACCATCTTTTTCTCTATCATTTGCTTTAAACTGAAGGTAAGGAAAGGAAAAAACTGATAAAATTGCCATGTAGCCGCAAAACGAGGCTCTTTATTTAAGAAAACATTTTTAATTCTTGCACTCCATAATGTAGCACAAAAGTACTGAAAGGTGTTTTGATATTTTTTAAGCTTTCTTTAAATTAGGAAGAGAGTAATGCAAGTTAGTGGAACCTTATATAGATCGATGTGTATGGACAATGTAAAATCAGTGGAAGCCTGATTTATCAATTTCACAAAACTTTGTGGAAGATTAGTTGGCTTTCTGAAATAGTCAGTTTATAGCTTTGTCAATGCTAGGATTTGTTTTGAATTATTTTTTCGAATATTGGAATTCCCAACACCTTTAAGTGGTAGACGTTAAAATTTAATTTCAAAGATTTTATTAATCTACTTACAAGCTTCACACGCAAGTACATTTTGGTGCTAAGTAAAAAAAGTTGTATTACAAATTAACGTAGCTGGGAGCTGGAGCTACCCAACCAATTTTCTTCTGCATCGAATTTCTTTAAAATCTCTGAATTGGTGTGTGGAATGCTTAGAAAATTTCGTATATAGAACTACGTAAAGCATGCTTTCTGTAGAAAACGACGTTAAAAATCGAACCTGGTCGACGACTTTTGATGAAAGTCTTTTCAAGTCAACATGAAAATTGTCTGTGAAAAGTTTTTAAAGCAGGCAGAGATACATATTATTGTGTCTCACCTGACCTAGGCTTTGTTACGGATAGATATAGCAAAATATACAATTTATTTTCTAAGTCTACAAACGTAGGGTGGTAAGAGAATCAATGAAACGATAGGATTTCACTGGCGACAATTTCCCACTTGATGTCCTCAGTTTCGTCCATTAAATCATGGCGTTCTTGGCTTGGTTGACGACAAAATAAACACCTTTTGTTACATGCGCAGCGTGATGGATTTTAAATATAAACAGCGGGGGGGGGGGGGTGTCGGTGGAATTTCTATTCGTCTACGCGGACAACGTTGCATGTCACTGTCTGTCAGGAAATCTGTGGATGGAAGGGATTTTTATTTAAATGGCTAACCGTTCCGTAGATCCTAAGGCTATTTATGTGATAAAGAACTTAGAAGGAAGAGAATGTGCACGGTTATGGATAATTTAAAGCTCATATAAAATATTACAGAAACTGTGAAAGATCGAACGAAACTAATTATTCTATATGTTTGGGTAAAATTAAGATGAATCAGAGAAGAATGTACAATGAATTAAGACTAGGCGTATCCTGACTGAACTTACTGCTGTTTTGAAACAATGGCTGTGTTACGAAATGGTCACTTATGAAAGGCTAGTCCATTAGCAGCAAACTTTCCGAGTGTAAACGTCCACTTTATTCTAACTACATTAAACAAGTCTGGAACCGCACGACAGGCGGCTGAGAGGTCTGGAGTGGGAGAATAAAACAGAATACAGATTTGAGTGCGTCCAAAACCCTTAGTTAAACATTCACGTGTTTATAAGCCCAGCGACATTTCAGAGAAAGTTACATGTTTAAAAATACGAACTAATTTCTATTTGTTTCCATGAAAAAGGTTGCTTTCAAGTTTAATTTAGTTTGTTGATATATTTATGACCTCTGTGATTTCAGACGTGACTGAGTTTAAATGATAAATACTCAAATATACTGTGTATATATATGTATATATACATATAATGTTTAGTGTAGAATGAAGTGAAATAGTGTGATTTCAGAACTAAATGTGTCTAGTAATTTTGGATAAATTTTTTGCTATATTACCCTTTTAAAGCCTGTAGGTTACTTTACGTAATACCAGGTCTAACATCCAAAAAGTGTACTTCGTGCCCACACTGTGTTTATGTGTTTTGTACGGATCTCAGAACAAACAGCAACTTTTGCCTTATAAAACATTAAGAGACTGGTTTTTATAACCGAGGTGGAGAGTGTTTACTGCGCGGTACGCACAGAGTGCTTGTATAAAACAGACACATTTCGTGTTCAAAGCCTAAAGAGTAAAGTTTTTTTAATGTCCGATTTTATTTAACCCTCTTGTAAGCTGTGGGCATATTAGGGCTCTTGTTTAGTCCAGAAAACAGCAGCATGCATAAAACACATAGATCCAATGTAAAGTGGGTAACCTAAGGAGTACTTTACATTGGATCTATGTGTTTTTGTATGATGCTGTTTTGTGGACTAAACAAGAGCCCTAATATGCCCTCAGGGTACAATAGGGTGATATAAAATTCTGATATTAACAAAGGGTTAACGATAATTGCTTGCTGATTTAACGAATGTACATGAATTTGTCAAATATATAATGGAAAACCATCTGTAATTAGAGACGGGAGCGTATGATGTGCTGGTTTAAATGGAGCGTGTTAGTCCCCTTTCTTTTGAACATCAGAAAATTTATGAGTAATTAATTACTTTTAAGTTTTTTTTTTAAATTTCCTATGCTGAAAGTCTAAACACCATAAAGTAAATAAGTAAAGATTGTTCCCATATATAGCATTAAGCAGTAGGTTTTTATAACCGAGGCGGAATGTGTTTAATGCTGGTTAAGAAACAAATCTGTAACCGTACTTCAAGTTGATTGTATTTAAATAGTTAAGTTGTTAGTGAAGTTTAGCTAATCTGTAGAAATGAACGCCACTAGGGCCTGTACGAACTCGCAGCTTGATGCACAGGCTTATATCGCGTTGTCAATACATTTCGTCACTGCGGTCGTAGTAGTTTCGTCCACGATGTTGTTCTCAAGTCATTATACTCCCTGGAGAAAGGAACACTATTATGCACGGTTTATTGCCTGGGTATATGTATGTGTATATACATATATATGCATGCATGTGTGTATGTGTGTGTGTGTATGTATGCGTGCATGCATGTATGAAGGTATGTATGCATGTACGTGTGTATGCAAGTTGAGCACGAGTGTTCCAGCTGCGCCGGTGCTTGGGCGCCGACAAGTCTGATTTTATTCTTATCGCATGAACTAATATTAGTGACAGGTCGAAACTTGTGAATTGTTTTTGTAGCTACGATATTTTCCTTTTGATGCTGTCACGTCAATTACAGAAGTGTACTGCAGGACGGACTTCAATCTTTATATTGCTGTAGCTTTGATATGAAATTTTGAAAGGTTTGTTAGGAGTACGCATGTGGATTACTTATATGCCTTTATTTTGATTATAAACACCT
The DNA here is from genome assembly GCA_013340265.1 of Coptotermes formosanus. Lineage (NCBI taxonomy): Eukaryota > Metazoa > Arthropoda > Insecta > Blattodea > Rhinotermitidae > Coptotermes > Coptotermes formosanus. Next base: position 19,733 of record BLKM01011373.1, on the reverse strand, counting down.
TCTGCGAAATCAGTCACTCTAAATGTGTTTACTGAAAGTAGGGAAGTAAATGAGTGGAATCCTAAGGCATGAGGTATGAGGCCGTTTCTTGTCAGTTATCTGCATGCTGGAGGTTGAACGTGGTCATTCCCCACCTTTTGAGTAAGGGGCACAACGACAGTAGATTTCTTTGACATATAAGCCAATTTCCTGCAGATTACGCGTCATCGCATCACATAACATATTTTTATTCAAACTAATTTAATTTATGCTAATGCTGTATAGTTTCGTTTCCGAGTTCCTGTTTTAATCCTTCAATAGTGCGTAGCTTATACTTCGAATGCTGACATTCCTGTAAAATATAAACCATATAAATTTCATTCCTACCGCTAAAAACACCGTGGCATTTTTGTTCTTGTATTCTTTCGCTTTATCTTGTTTCCCTTTCATACTTAAAAATATACACAGACGAAACCTCGTATAATGACATCAGTTTATACGATTCCACGCCTATAAAGGGAGATACTCTTGTGGTACCAGCTATTTCCTCACTGTTAACCATGAAATTATGATCCTCGGTTATAACAGCACCCATTTATAAAGACACAAAATATTCGGTCCCTTCTATGACGTTATAACCGAGTTCTACCGTATATAAAATAATGTAAAAACACATATAAGGCTACACCAGTTCCCCAAAAGTTGGACCTACGACGTAACTTGTTCCTGTCTAATGCTTGCACGTTTGTAGTTACCCTGTTATTCGTTACCTTCATTTATTGACGTTAACTCTTGAGTTTTATTAGGTTTGTCATGTCATAATAATGTGCTTCTATGAGTAGGAAGAAGCACACAGTCCATTTTTTCATGGGAACTTTGATTTACGTTGTTAGAATTTGTAATCTCCTTCATACTGTGTCACTATTGTTAACGTGTATAGGAAAATTTCGCTCCCACACGTTCTGTAATTTAGTAACAATAAAGAATGAAAGGAAATGAATTCCACAAAATATTGCAATGAATTTAGTACGATTTCATTTCTAGCCTGTCTAGTCTGTGTACTCCTCGTTAAACGTCCACACTTTCGAATAATATTCCAAAGCAAAGTGTTTGGTTTCAGGTACTTATCTGTGCAGTCTAACACACCTTGATCGAAGGAAAACATGACTGTGTAAAGGCTGTTTAATTTCCATAAGTAAACAATTTGAAATTCGCGTCATACGTCGTTAGAGACAACACTCGCGTTTTATAATTAGTTTAATTACAGAAGCGATAAAGCAACAAATTGTATATTGCTGATTATCAAATTATTACCATTCTCATTTTAGTTGAATTTTAATGCATCATACCTACTTGGTAAACAAATTTTGTTGCAATATACCGCTGTCTCTCTCCCTCCAGCGGTTTCGCTCTCTGAGTGTATGTTTATATATTTCCAGTCTCTGGAACGCATCTAGTTTTCCAAAATCCTTTTGCAGGGTTATACGTTCCTGCAGCCACGTTTTGTAAAACTTAATGCTTCTTCATAAGTTGAGTTACGTAAGAACCACAAAGCTTGATTAACTTCAGTGCAGATGATTGACTTATAAATTACAGATATTTGCCGTACCGTAATTAGCTTACACTTCAAAAGCCATTTGGAAAATGTCATAACATGGTCATTTATTAATCTATTCTCCAAGTCTGATATCTATATGTCAACTCCTGGTCACTTCCAATTTGAATTCCAATTTACTTTCTCGTTCAGTTCATTCTTACACGTTTAATGTGTTCCATGTACGTGCACTATATTATAGAAAAACACTAATCACCAACAAATGCACAAAGAGAGTTTTATCATCAATTGTAACACACTCCTATATGTTTCGACCCTGCTGGGTCATCTTCCGGGAGAACTTTTTGTTATCATTACACTAAGGTTGCACTTTATAGTTGAGTGAGAATGTACTGTTGACTGTGTACTGTGTACTGGAGGCGTGAACTCTCTGCGGTCCCGGCCTGCTGGCCTGCAGAAAGTTCACGCCCCCAAAAACAACGCAGTAGACAGTTAACAGCACATTCTCACTCAACTACAAAGTGCAACCTTAGTGTGAAGATAAAAAAGTTCTCCCTGAAGATGACGCAGCAGGGTCGAAACATGTAGGAGTGTGTTACGTTTGATGATAAAACTCTCTTTATGCATTTGTTGGTGATTAGTGTTTTTGTATCCTTACAAGTGTTGTGTTGTACACTTCTACAGAAGTTGTCTAAATACATTTATTTCTTATGTATAGTAAAACATATGGTGTACGTTTTCTCCTTCAGTGACATTCAAACTTCCTTTTGCTACCCCTGCCCCCTTGAAACCGAAATTCTTCATATTCGTATACGCATATGAGTCGTTATATTGAGTAAGGTCCTTTATATCAAGGGGGTCTGAATATAAGGACTGTATAAAATATAATAACTATTAGGTTGTACATTTTATAACTATGCCTTTTAAATTTTTGGCCGTTTTAATACTTGTGTTTTAACTCTTTTATTTCGTATATCATATAAAATTTCATATTACTGGTTGTTGAATATCTCCCTGAGGATTGCCGAAAACGTCCGAAACATGTAGGGGGCTTACCATACGTCTTGAATCATTTTATATAATGACGTTGCAGTTGTTTATATATATATATATATATGGTGACTTGTCTTACTACGCGGAACATGGATACTTCTAAATTTCCGACCTTTGTTCTCTAATAGTATTTTCTGATTCTTGCAACGTTTCTTCCTCCACTCAGCCCCTACACTTCCATGTCTCTGTGTTTTCGTAATATCAGAACCTTTTCCATGTCGTAGCATCAAATTTCAGCATTCAGTTCAGTTCAGTGTATCGTAGGTAAGTACCGGTCGTTCTTTAAAGTATATTTCGAATTTCGTCTCAGGAATTTTATCTCACATTCTGAGATTCTAATTCCGTAGAATCTTATCCATTCCTTGTCTGCATTAAGTACCTAATTGCAAGATCTGTCTATTTTGCCGACCTAACTAGCTATAAGAGAATGCTGTAATATTTGCTTGTATTTGAATAGTACTATTACCGTTTGTTTTGATAAGGTTCGACCATACTTGTGTAATATCTTTATAGTACAGGGGTATGCAAGCTGTTCCGTCATATTTTCTTTTTCGTATTTTTGCACATGATACGTGATTTGCCTTTTACTATCTGTTTATCGAATTTCCTATAGAGATTTCATTTTTTAGATTCGGTTTTAAGTATACAATCTAATAACAAAACGTAGACATAAAGTTAACTCGTTATTGTGCTATTTTGTATCATTAACACCATCTACACTCACAATAACTAATTGTTATTTTGACCATACCATGAATGGTATTTGGATTCGTATGTCCAGGTTCAGTGACTTAAAGACTGAGAAAAATGCTCTTCAGGGGGTATCTTAGTCCTGCCTAGTAATAACACTTGTTTCTAAAATATAATTCTTCTGTAGGGGTAATATTCTTTTCTCGCCTACTGCCAGTGCCTGATACAGTAATTTTGTCAGTTATTGCGCAAAAGGAACAACTGGCGTACTTTTGACTTACTGGAATATCAGTTTTATCGCTTTATTATTATTATTATTATTATTATTATTATTCATTTGTATGTGCTTTCTTGCTTCTACACGGAATGTTAAATAGATCCCTTAGCTTTTGATCAGCACGTTAAAAGAAAATGTTTTAATTACACCCTCAACGTAATTGCATTACATGATTTGTAGGCAAATCTGTCAGTCACCAGAGAAGGAAAATTGAACGGGGCGACATTATACAAAATCTTTGTGACATTTCTGAACTAGACTCTGCTTTAAACAGCAGCCTAATTGGTAAATTGATAAAGCGTCGAATCGCCATATCACTAGTAGTGTGTGAATGCGTTTCGATACGAACGGTACGGGTTACTGGCCGTGAACAAGTCATTAGCTGAACAGACGGCTCCTTGATTGATTCGTTTCCGTTAGTGTGTCTATTAGTGAATAGTTAAAATTGTAATTATAACTGATGCAATTACTACATTTGAAGTGCAAGAATGTATAACGCATTTATCTTGATGGATGATGCACTAGCTGTCGACACAGAGAGTTAACGAAATGCAAATTCTGAACAAGTAAATTATTAATATGATATGTCGGTTCATTTGCCTTAAATAGGGTACCTCTAGCGCGCTATGAAAGCCAGCATATTAAGTTCATTCAATCATAAATACATTAGTCTGTGATGAAATAACAAACAGTAATGAAAAGCTTTTGCAGAGGCTGTCAGGTTCTGCCATCCCTTAAAAATTCTAAATAATCAAACTCTAATATAAAATTATGTGTCTTGTTTCGTTTATTTTCGTTTCGTTTCGTTTCGTTTCGTTTCTGCCTACTCGCAGTAAGTGTCGAGGTTGTTTTTATTTTCACTTGATCACACTCAGACACACACCACAGTCGGTAGGACTCCTCTGGACGAGGGATCGGCCCGTCGCAGAGACCTCTTCCTGACAACACAAACACTCACAAGAGACAAACATCCATGCCTCCGGTGGGATTCGAACCCACGATCCCAGCAAGCGCTTGGCCGCAGACCTACGCCTTAAACCGTGCGGCCACTGGAATCGGCTGTGTCTTGTTCGTTACGTGTTTTTTTTAAATGCCTCTAGGCAGATCTTTCACGTTACATCATCATAAAAATTAAAAGTATTTCCACTGTCAGTCAGTCAGTCAGTCAGTCAGTCAATCAATCAAATTAATCTTGTCTAATATGTTATAGAATTTCAGCTATGAAAAATAAACGGAACACATGAAATTAAAATTCTGCGAAAGGAAGGGTTGGTATACTCGTGCCATTCCCCTTCGGTGATTTTGAAAAATTGCCACCAAACCTTCTGCATTGACAGATTTCTCTTTCCGAATCCCCGAAACGTCTTCTTACTGCCCAAGATACTGTCAGGCTGTATATGGGAAATACTAAGCCATCGTAAACCTATCGCGTTAATACAAGTAGTTTATATGTTACCGATGTAAAATTTATTTAAAATAATTGTCGTATAATTTTAAAGCGGCGGTCGTGATTGGCAATATCAAAACCATATAATTTAATAATAAATCGCCATGCTTTATTTCTTTACACTTCGGCACATTCCTGATAAGACTGAGGAAAACAAGGAAGAAGTTAGGAATATCGATTTCCCTATTCGACATTAGACTCGCACACATTTCATGTTAGGTCTCGCCATGTTCAGAATATGCTGGGTGTGCGATATATTTAAACAGAGGTGTCAGCAGTTACTGTGGCTATAAACCTGAAGGGTTGAGTGTCAAAGGAAGACCATGGTGATATTAAATGAGAACCTGCCTTACTGCTACGTTCATGCCTAATGCATGACAAGTTCTGGATCAGTTGTCAGATAAAATGTTCACACTCAAATTTTTATTGTCTTGTTTTCCCTGTGCCTATTACTTTAACACATACGTATCAGCCATATATGAAACCGTTTACAGTTTTCATATAAAATTAAAATCTTCAAATTTTATGCCTGTGTTTTACTCAAAAATAGTTCTATGTAAAATTTTTAGAATGGCCTTACCTAGAATAGACGCTTTCAACTTTTCTCATGTTTCGCCAGTCGTTTTAAACTGCTCTCCCACCATAGTAAAAAAGAAGCATCTATTGTCTCGACAAGTTTTTTATACAAGTATGCTGCATATAGCTCTGCAGTAGTAATTATTGAAATTAATATCTTCTAGGCACATATACTGCATCCTACACAACGGCTACTGAGTTTTCCTCGGGGTTAAAGCGGCTGAAGGGTGGTGCTGGTCACCCACCTCCTTCTAGTGCCTGGTTACGAATGGGTTGAAACTATACGTGCCACTCCCCTCTGTGCCCTTCCTGGCATTTCATGGGGCGACCTTTACCTATAACCATCTCCCACCCAGCCTACCTTCACCTTCTGCCCTTCTGACGTGTCCCACCGGCTGAGAAACAATTGTTTGAGCGGATTATGCTTGAATGTAAAATAATAGAATTTCTTATAATATGAATGCTTAAGGTTATGGAAGCTGAAACTTATATACCTATCCGGATGTAAACAGAATTTACCAAATTTCGATATCTGTAAAATGGAGATAGGTATTCAAATTATGGAAAGTGGTTAACAGCTGTAATAACCACGTCGTGTTGGCTTAACTGAATTTACTCTACTTATTCCGTAATGAATTCTAGGTTCTTTTCGTCTATCCAAACACGATGTACAGCTTCACATTATGACGGGAATTTTCAGCAAATCTTATTTAGTGAGTGCGCAAAATCTATGGAGTGAGAATTAGATGTCTCTACTGGCCCATTTTATTAGCAAATGTCAAATATGTAATGTATGTATATTAATTTAATTTATTTTTAATAAACTAAGTAGAATTCCAAGTTTGGTTCGCAGTATATATTGCAGTGTTACATGTACTGGCGGTGATTATAAGACGCAGACTTTTTGGATCACTTATTTACACTGATTTTCCGAGGGCAGGGATTTAAATACCGACTTTCATTTTGTTTCAATTAGCTTCTCGGAGGATTTTTAAAATGTACTATGATGAAATTAGACCAAATAGGTGGATAATCTTGTTTAAGGTTAAATCATTCTCCGAAAATTAAATATTACACGGTTTTATAATTTTTGAGTTTTAGCTGAAAATTTGCCCTGTGAGCCTCACATTGTAATATCATCCTATGCAGCTAGTTACCTTTGGATTACACCGATGCACTTGGTCAGTAATTTAAACCCCAGTGTCAAGAACACTTATTAATTTGCAAGCGTCTTTCAGCTCTGGCATGACAATACGGAGATGTGTTCGAGGAATTAAGTCTCTCTTTCACTCTGTGTTGCAGTGGTGTACGTATAATGTAGTCGGGACACTGTCACCTGAGACGAACCTCTCTGACCTTGAAATGGGCTAAATATTTATTTCCCGAACTAAGTTAATTTTTATGCTGCAGTGTTGGTTTCCTGAAAGGCACGTTGTCCTCTTTTTGTCCTCCGAACGTGATAGGATTCTAAGCCTGATATGTAAGGATAAAATAAATACTAGTAGAGGTTCTTGAAGAAGTCTATTTACTAACGTTACAAATACAAATCAGTTACTAACTTTTCCTCTATTGCCTTCCTTGCATATTAAAATGCACGTAAATTTAAGTTGCTTTTTACGTAACAACTGGGTCAAAACTTCTGCGGTCCCATTGAATTATTCGTAGGAAATTGAAGTGCAAAAATAAATTTTTATTGTAAACACAGAATCCCGAATTGTTTACCTCAATGGCGAAGGGACTGTTCAATTCAAAAGTCTACAGGCAGTAATGTATCTGCAAACGATACCTATAGCACTAGAATTGTGTTCGTCTTGATTACCGATCCTTTAGTGAAGTTTTTAAGTCTGATCGTACTTATGATGTCATACTCATGTTGGTAATAGAAATTCATTTTAATTTTGATTCGTTTTTTGATGAAACTTGGAAAATACTGGGTGACAATTTAGATTAAAAACGGGTGATTGCAGAATCATTGACGTAATCAAATCATCGTTTTCCTTTTGCGTGTGTTGGTGATAAGTGGAGTAAAATCGCAAGGTAGGATTCTTTGCAGCGGTTAGAAGTGAAATTAATGGACAGTGTATTATCAACTCACAAGAGTGCTAAGGGTTAAAGGAAGGATTTAAGTAAAGGTTCATAGCGGCCATACCATTAGAGCTTATAACTAATCCGTTGTTAAAATATATTTTGTAGTCTGAAATTCTGTGTTGCTAAGCCCTACGGGGATTCTTCGGTTGCAAAAGTTTTAACTTTACTCTATTAACTTAATGCGTTTGCTATAATGTGGGTAGTCAAGACGAGGGAGGCGATGGATTATAGTAAATAATCAATTAAGATGGTTCAGAATAAGACAGACATATATAGTGGAACTTTACGCTTTCGGGACGGTATTAACTTTGCAGTAAATTTCTGATGATGTGGGCGGGACAGCCTTAACTCGTAATGTAAAATGTCAGCGCTATGATCGATGAGATTTCGATTATCTTGAGATAGACTCCGTTCCTGCTAAATCTATACCGTTTATGGTTCGCCATTCTACCTCTGAATCTGGATACACATAAGATACTGCGAAGTGACTATTCTCACAGCCCTTGCAGTAAGGTTTACATGCAAGTTTACTGCCACATTTGATAACATATGAGACAATCTAGGAAAGTGTACGACTTCCCTCAAATAGGCGTGTTTTTTACACAATGTAAACACACCACATTGGGATTAAGGTTTCTTATGTAGTTAGAGAGTTTAATGAAATATTAATGTCATTAGTTAATGCACTTACCATTAAGTAATTAGACCTAAGTCTCTAGCTTAGTGTGAAAGACATTCTTTCAGGACTGATAGTTATTCCGTTGGTCAAGAAATTCCCTGGTTTCATGGAACTCTTAAGTTTCATTACTTTGTTCAAAACAAGGCCGCTCTGGCTGTTATCCTGTTACAGTTGACTGCGGTTCGCAACCTCACACCATGTTTCCACTAGATCCATTTTAATTTTCTCCTGTCATCTAAAACGTGTCCCAAGTGTTGCCTTCCCTTCTGGTATTCCCATCTAAACGTTGCCAATACGTTCTGAGTTCCTGACTGGTGTGCGAGTATTACAGCTACCGTCTTGTGGCGTGTGACGATGTGTGCTGACTGCGTTACATCTCACGGGGCTGTAATTTTAAAAATGCAATAAATTCTTCATACTTTTCTTGCGTGCTACATGTTTCCACCATCCGTAATTTAGACTTATTTACAATATATAGAAAAAGAATAACTTTTTGTGTGGAGATTATTCCCGTTTATCTTGGAAAGAGTATCAGAGGCTATACAGATTAATTGAATGTTGCTGAAATTGTTAGCCAAGTATAAGTTATGTGAAAATTGGGTTAGTGACTGTCATGCCAAAGTGAAGGGTGTAAATGAATCTACCCAATACTTCCAGTATTTCTTGAACGAGTTTAATGTACGTCAGAATGAGCTTTTCCACTTAATTACATGAAGTAATCGATGATTGCGTGAAAATGGATATAGTAAAAGGCATGTCTTAGTTTAGGGAGTAAATAAAATATTTCCGTACTTTCTGAATTATTCCTGAGCGTTGTATAACATTCGACGCAAGGGATGCCCACAACAGTCGCAACTGATTGTGCGTTTCGTGAAAATCGACCCAGTGAGGTGCGTATTTTACATACAGGTGTCAGTAAATCTCTGCCCTTACCTTCCACATTCAAGATGTGAATAAAAGTCGATACAACGTACCTGCACGTAGTACTGTTCAGCCTTCGTAAATTTGTGAATATCGGCGCAGGGATCGTCGTTACTTTCTTACGGAAATTAAATAAGTCGCTTTGACGCTTATACTCTGAAGCCCTATAAATGAGATTGAACTGTTTTCGAAAAACTTCCAGACGTACGTTTAACCTGCACTCCGATTTAGGCTTCTCATGTTACATGTGTGAACATTTTAATAGTGACTCTCATGTATCATGTGTTTCTCCGCACACTTGACGGTTGAATGGATCTCTAAGTTACTTAACAGGCCGCTTTATTTATATGGACTGCAATTGTCACGTGATATGGCAGTTAAAAATTTAACCCTTTAAAGACGAAGCCCATCTGTTTTATATAAGGACTCAGTGCGTACCGCGCTGTAAACACTCTCCACTTCGGTTATAAAAACCAGTCTCTTAATGTTTTATAAGGCAAAAGTTTCTGTTTGTTCTGAGATCCGTACAAAACACATAAACGCAATGTGGGCACCACGTAGAATTTTTTAATGTTAAACCTGGTGGTACGTAAAGTTACCGCTAGGCTTTAGAAGGCTAATCGCCAGTAGCTGTAAGTTTTCACTTGATTTGCATGCATCGCAAAGTGAACATCCTCACCAATTATTGCATAGATCAAATTATTGAGACATTGAAAAATGTTCAATTCTTACTAACAAAAAAAATTCTGCATGTTTTTACATAACTACAAAAGCCTCTTATTATCCAGACCCCCCCCCCCCCCGTATGTACTAAGGGCTCCTTCATTTTTTAAGTGTGCGTAGCCTATATGTGAGTAGTAGTCGATACAGGTTTATTGAAAACTTGACGCTATGGAAGAACTTTTGCGCCAGAATTTTGAAGTGATCATATCAAAACTATTGGCAGCTTTATTTCGTTAGCAAATTCTTCTTTACCTGTTTTAAATATATCAGAGCGGCAGATATAAAATGAAGGGGTGGTAATCTGTTTTAATGTACTGCAGTGACCCTATCCCGTAGGAACGAGTTAACACCATGAGGCACTTCTGTAACAACAGGCCGTACCATACCCTAAACCGAAAGAGACTATGAAGTAGTATTGCCAATAACTACTACATTGAGAATTTCGGTTTTTACTTCCTTTTTACAAGTAAAAATTTTCGGTTAATTTACACCACTTCTACATATTATTTTTCTGCATGTCACCTTTTCCATTTTCGAACCAGAGACTGACTGTCTTTGCTAGGTGTTCCGTAGTTTTCCTAAATTCATCAAAGAAATTTCCGGAGTAGTTGTGTTAATTTGTGTCACAAGTCCACCCTTTATATATTTCATGCTTGTCACTCACATTAAAATTCCTCGGTATATAACCCATGCAATGGATTACAATCTGTGAAACAAATTAAGAAATTATCTCGTAGGAAGAGCAGGCTTCTGGAGCACAAAATGTTTCCCTCCGAGGTATACCTTCATATTGGACGCGTCTTTCGAGCGTTAAGGAAGACTTGCTTTCTGACAACTGTGACTTTCTTTTATTCCTCCAAATTGAACAACTCCCCAAGAGGAACGGATTTGTAGACAAGAGACAAAGGGAACGAGTCGAGGCACTGAAAAGCGGTGTCGGAGAACTAGGTGACAGGAACGACGCAGTAGTTGTCTTTTATGTCAAAAGGGACTAGTTCAGTGCAGGGCAAGGAATCCGAACTGTAAAAAGGCATTATACGAAGTATAAATGAAACGTCAATCTGCACGTAGGAATTAAAATTGACACCTGCTTTTTTCTTAAATTCTAATAACAAAATCATATAGCAGTACTAGTTCCTGTGTGAATTTTGATTATTCTTTCGTACTGTACCATAAGAGGTGCACGGTGAACAATGAATTATATTAACCGTTTAAAGCCTAGCGGTAACTTTACGTACCACCAGGTTTAACATTAAAAAATTCTACGTGGTGCCCACATTGCGTTTATGTGTTTTGTACGGATCTCAGAACAAACAGCAACTTTTGCCTTATAAAACATTAAGAGATTGTTTTTTATAACCGAAGTGGAGAGTGTTTACAGCGCGGTACGCACTGAGTCCTTATATAAAACAGATACGCTTCGTCTTTAAAGGGTTAAAATATGTTGGGGTATCTACAAGAGGGTCATTCCAGAGACTGTATGGGGAGGTCTGGTACATAGCCTACCTTTTAAAATATTTTGACAATAAACGTGGAGAAACATATGTTTTGAGTTTCGTAGACCTCTGGGCGTCTTGTTACTTGCATTTCCCTAATCCGAGTATGGTCGGAGGTTTATGTAATGAAGGCTGGAGGCTTCTGCATTCGTGAAACTGACCCCTCCGTTTATTCTTCGTATTGTTGTCATTAAACTGTTTCGAGTTACGTACATGCAATAGAGCTGAAGTGTTTTTTCTTTATTAGTGTTATGTTTCTAATTTATTCTGCTGCTAACGCATAACATCTCAATGAATGGAATCTCTGTAAAACCATTTTGGCTTGTCTCGTGACACCACGCTTTAAGAGTTCTTTACTTGCACATCTAAATAAAGAAATTAAACTGAAACGTTTCTTCCCGTTTTGGTCTATTTGCATTCTCAGTTGTTAATCTTAAACGAATATCTTTCAAGTTTTGACCCTTAACTTTCATCATTCAGTACTTTTTACATAGACCATCTATATACGATATACCATCTATATACGATATACCAGCTATATACGATATACCAGCTATATACGATATACCACTTCTTCTGTCACTGTTTTTATTGGCGTCATTAATTTAGTTCATTTATGAAACAGGCCTGCTCTCTTAAAAAATCCATCAAATATAAATTTATTTGAATACTGGCCTGACGAAGGCTTAAAAATAATACTTTCTTAAAACATGAAGCAATATCCGAATTACATTTCACTCGTGGGACTCATGAGAAAAAATGAAGCACCTGTGACGCAAAGAGTTAACAGAAAGGGTCAGCAGGTGTTGTTTGTCTGGACATTTTTGTAAGTAGGAAACATTAGAACTGTACTCTGGAATGTCAGTAGTTTTATCACAGTTATACGACAGCATTGTTGCGACGTGTGATACATCACATTATTCTTGCGTGTTATCATTCCAGGCACAACTTTTACTTATGTTACATAAGCTGTTTTTTTTTTTCAAAGGTTTTGATCACTGTTTTGAAGAAAGTGGTAGAGTCTCTAATCTCCCTTATCACTAAAAAAGAACGGTATTTCTAACACACGACGGACAGCTATTAATTTTTAAAAGATTTATCATCATGCCTCGCAATGTACTAATTACTTCTTGTGTTGACACAGACTGCTTAAATATTAAATAAACTAATTAGCCTTACCTTCTTCAACATTTGGTTCGAAATCATCAAAGTATATGTTTCTGCCTTTAAGTTCTCAATAACGAACAACTGGATTTTCAGATCACACTGTCCACAATAATATACTATTTTATTACGGGACCAATAACGATGACTTTGATTTTTAGAACATTTGTCTCACAGCGATCAACAGCATGATTTTAGAATGTTTCAGTTCAAGATAATAGGGAGTTTAATGTTGGAAACGTTGTGCCAAATAAGAAGCAGTTTCACGGCATGAACTTCCTGCAACAAATTACTAACTAATACACTATGGCTTCACTTTTAACCTTTTAAAGACGAAGCATATCTGTTTTATATAAGGACTCAGTGCGTACCGCGCTGTAAACACTCTCCACTTCGGTTATAAAAACTAGTCTCTTAGTATTTTATAAGGCAAAAGTTGCCGTTTGTTCTGAGATCCGTACAAAACACATAAACGTAATGTGGGCACCACGTAGAATTTTTTAATGTTGAACCTGGTGGTACGTAAAGTTACCGCTAGGATTTAAAGGGTTAACTCAGTGCCAGTTATGCGAATGTTTTTCCGAAGCAATGTAATAATATGCAGATGAAGTATCTCAGTACCAATCACTTACATAATTGAAGAAATTGCAAGTTATACCAAATATGTTTAATTTCCAGCAAGAACTAGGGTTTAATGCTACCGTGTCAAGGATTTATGTCAAGCATCAGTAATTTTAACAATACCAGCGTGTAATATTTCAACCGTATTTGATACCCTCGGCCGTAGCCCAGTTTCCGAGGGTTGGTAGGGAAAAAGAGCAGAAAGTCGTTGGAGTAGAAAAATTGTGTGGCCTACGGTTGCTATCGATTGGCACTGCGGATCGCCCCGACACCTTCAAGTAGGTCGGGCGTGGTCGAAACTTATCGATCTGCCCCTTGCTGCTTTTTACCCAGCTGTTTCAAGTCGTCTTAATGCAGGATGGCCCGACACTTAGTCAACCAAATTATTCTCTCGTAGTAAAGGGGATGCTTAAGTGTAAACCTTCTAACACTGGTATGTCAGCTGCACATGTTGTTTTAAATTAAATTTCGTTCCGTGCAGTTACACTTTTTGTGAATTCTGTCAGTAATAAAAGAATTACATGATGAGTTCTCAAGACTATCTTCAGATATTCCTATATTATTACAATGATCCCTGAAGAAAGATGTTAAGCCGAAACATGTAGCATCCTAATGAAGACCTTACGAAAATTGTAACTTACTGTTTTCATTAACTTATATTGGTGTGCACGGTAGCAATGGGTCATGTAATTACAGCACGCTTTATCGCACATTTTACCAAATGGTTGACCGAAATTTGGGTCCCTTTAGATAAAGTGAGGCTAGATAGCATTTAATACCAATAAAAATCGATATTCAAGTATTTATCTGAGTTGTATTAAGGAAATATTTTATACAGTGTAGATATAACTACTCTGCTTTAAACTTATGTAATTCAAGCCCCCACGCATTTTATATATCGGGGGCTGTATATGGGCGTTGCGTGACCACCGAATTCGGAGCTGGCATTCAAATGTTTGGAGCAGAGATGGAGTATAACAGTGGCAGGAGTGGCGGAGGTGCTGATTATTATTTTGACAACCACAACAAAATTAACGCTGTAATAGCAGAATCCAAAATTTCGGCACTCATAACAGAAAATCGCAGCAGTGTGGCCCTGGGGTCGACTCGGCCTCTAAAATAAATGAGTACCAGTTATATTTCCTTGCGGGATAAAGGTGGCCGGTGCTTAGGCCTGACGACCTTACCACCTTCATGTGTCGAATGTCTAGAAATTCTGGGAGCCTCAACCTGATGGAGCCCTAAGGGCCTGTCCAGGCCCGTACAGGGATTGCTTTTACATGATGCGCCTCCATCTTCGCGTTCAGTTCTCAGTAGAAACCTACTTAAATGTATTTGTCCTGTTATTCCTCCATATAAGTCTTGGTCTTGCAAATATACACCTACCAGGATATTTCCGCACTAAATTCTCTATCTGTTCCTTTTGTTACACATTCTGACAGTGTGTCCAGCATATTGTAGCTTTCCATTTTTAATTGTATACACGCTACTAGGAGGCATTAATAATAATAATAATGGTAGTAATAATAATAATAATAATAATAATAATATGTTTTTAAACATCTTAACCTATAATTTACTGTAAACTGTCCTTTGTGCCCAGGTTTTAAGAAGAGATCAGAAGTAATAATTTTACCACAGGACTGGCAATTCTGACCGAAACAGTCCCTGATTTTTACACTGTATTTAAGGATGCCCTGGGGTGCTACTTGTGCCATGTCACCACCGCTTCCATTTTCGTATTTATATTTTTCAGATTTAAAATTACGGAAGCCCACTTACCATATTAAAGAAGAACTTTTACAAAGGGACTGTTTTATATTTTTGCTGCTCTTCTCTCTCGTATTTTGTAGTAATCGAGAAATTTTAGAGGCTTTATTCGCCATTATCAAGTGACTTTTGTTGTGCGATATTATATCCAAGCCGCGATCCGTTTCCGGATTTGTAGTATCGTACTGAGCGTGCATGCATTCGTTGCTTGCAGACGGTAATGCGGTGCAGCAATAAGATGACAGTACTTTAGAGTTACATATACTCGCTGATTGGTTTCATGCGTAGCGAACCAAATACCTCTCCGCTGTATATTTCAGTTACTGCCGTGTTTAGAACTGCTATAATGTCGCACTACTAGAACGGCCACTCTGCAGTTTAACATTTTGGTTTGTTTGAGGTTTGATTGGAATTTCGTTATAGTTGTACTCAATGTTTAATGTTGCGTTTAGTCAGTACTTTTCGTCATTCAAACACCCGTTAAACTCCTAGATAAGGCTAAGTGTTGGGTCATAATCATATAAAAGTTACATGAGCACTACCTTCTTTTTAATTCGCATGATATAATAATAAAGGTACTGAATTACCTGCTTTGATGGTAGGCATGTATTTTATTTGTTAGGCAGATAAGGAGTTTTATTATTAGAATTTACAACAAAATTTTGCTTATCATATTCTGGTTTATTTCGTCCCCTAAATATTGCTGTACGTGCAGGTACATTTGGAGGCAACGTTAATTTTTATAGTCCTTTCATATTTTTCAAACAAGTGTGTGTCGAGATTTAAATGGCCCCTTATATTACGTTACGGTACTCGTTGCCGCCCTCTCTTACCAATTTAGCCGTAGTTGTGGTACGTGAACCTGCTTATCCATTTAACGATATGAGATATTAATTAAGTCATTATACAGAGGACATTACCTCAGTAGGTGTTGAAGAAATTTCTCGCTTAATGAAAGTGAAGGGCTGTTTTACTCGTATTAACCAGCGATTTAGCTCAAGCGACAACACCTCAGATTTTAACTGGAATCTACATCGGGCTACCGTCTTTTCTAGCTGATATTTTTCGTGGTTTCTCTTAATTTATTCTAGGTAAATTCCGGGATAGTCCATAGACTTTCGAAATAAGTGTGACATCAGAACCAACTCCAACACTACGTGTAATAAATACATTAAATATTCAAGATTTAAAACTTAAAATTTTCATTAGGCGAGGTCCAACATGTTTCGACGTGTAGCCCGTCATCATCACGGACATACGATATAACAGAGAAAGAAGGAAACCAATGTGGCGGCCATCAGTCCTAAGTTAAAAAGTCGACCACCACTGCCGACATCTGTGAAAATATAATGTCGACATATAATGAAAATTTTACATTTTAAATCTTGAATTTTTAATGTGTTTAATGCACGTAGTGTTGGAGTTGTTCCTTACGTCACACATTGAGTTACCTACAAGGTATGGAAAACGTTAAATTTTCCAGATATGTCTTTAATTCGTTGCTCTACAGTCTGAGACTCTGTGAACATCACACATGAAGCAATAAAGAAGTACAAAAAGCGTCTTATTTCCGTCTTTAAGCATTCATCAATTTTCCATAACCTTCGTGTCACAATATAGAAAACAATTACAGGTAATATAACTAAATATTCGTAACAGTTATTTATTCATTTAGAGGCTTATGCTGTATTAACTTTTTATGAAGTTTACAATTTTTATTTTGTTTATTGTCTATTTCAGCTTTGTACCCAGCATCATCTATTATGTCTTTGATTGAACACGATTTGTCTTAAGGGCCAAATTAAAAATAACAGGAAACCAGCGTGAAATATACGGCCACATATAGCTGTAACGTTTGAGGAAAATCAAGGCTCTAACTTTCAATAGTATCTCTTCTGTCTGATAAACTGATAGGTTATTTCAAAGTTCAAACTAGACGCCCCCTGCTGAGTATGATATTCACTTGTGCCATTTTACAATTTCAGTCATGTGATACCTTCAAACATTTTATGGCATTTTTCTCCTAATTCTTACTTACCAAGATTTCATTCTCATGTACTGTTGTAAATTTATAACCTTTAGTATCAAAAGAACTACGTGCGTAATGCAATAGGATAGACATTATGAATGCTCACTTTCTTGTGGATTCATGAGCATGTACTTAGCGACGCTTCTTATTGTTAATGTAGTTTCGTTTAATTTCTGGGAACGTTAAGAGTACCCTCGTATGTTTGCTTCAGATTTGCTGAAATAAGTAACGTTGTGTTACATGACATCATGTTCAGTTTTATGAGGAAAGAGAATAGAAATAACAAAATCAAGAATATACACTGAGAAAGAGCCACAATTCAGTCTTTATCAGATATAATGAAGTGGCGCTCAATCAATCTCATACTTGAAGATTTTAGCGATAAAGGGTAGGAGTTACCAGATCAAAGCTTCAAAATGAGGAAGACGGAGATTGAATGAGATTCTTGTTCCACCGTCTCGGTTGTGACATTTTATCCGTGCTGAGCAAGGCTTTTGACTTCTCTCTTCGAAATTAAATGCCAGCTACAGTCTTGTCTTCACGCGCAGTTGAGACTCGATATCTTTTTCGAGTTATGGTATATAGGTAGCAGCTTATGATAGGTATAGGCCTATATGGCACATAGATTTTATTATTAACAGTGTAAAGTAAAGTGGTAACTCTACTCACCACTTGCCTTAAAAGTGACGATCTCTGCCTCTTACCTCCATGGTCTTTTACTGCATCTGTTATGATTCTCGGAACAAATCGATTGCGCCCCTAAACATCACTGTTTGGTTTTTGTCAATGGAAACGGCGTTTCATCTGTAAGGAACAAAGTAAAATTTCATACGTAACTCTACGTGAATTTCAATACTCGTAGGATTGGTATATGAAACTATGTTGAACCTGAAAAATATTTTATGTACCCAAATATATATATATATATATATATGTGTCATTTTAGAAACTGTGTCGTGTAATAATTTCAATATGCCTTTTACAATAACAAATATTATCTTGTCGTGACAATCCCACGCAGAAACATGAAATATTTGCAGCCGTTAGGAAACTTTACCATATGTTTTTTGTAAGTGCGCCACTGTGAACTTATTGCAAATTAAAATCTTTTAAGACACCAACACGGTGCCCACAATAAAATAAATTTCAGGCAAACCAAGTTATTCCACTCTCCAAAATATTTCAACTTCGGAGGGCCCTCTTCGGGAAGAAATTAATATTACAGTAAGTTATTGAAATTATAAAAGGGTTATATTCCTTAATCACTTGTCCTGTTACGCGCTATTTAAAAAAAATTGTGTATTTACGCCCTAAAAGGCAGTATCGGAATGTTAATAGTGCTATCAGAAATGTGTACAATTTAATGTATAATCCTGAATGTAACCAAAACTGACATGCTATTTTATTGTGTAAAGTAATTTGTAATATTTTTATGTTCCATTCAGTGCATTATAGTTCAGTTGCTTTAATTTTAACCAACAAATGCGCGGAATTGTCATTAGGTTCACAAAATACTTTTAAAAACAATAAACTCCGAGTTTAGTGTTTTTAAAAATATTATTGAAATATGGAATTTGTTAAAGTGCCCAGATATGTTTAATGTACGGACTGTATACCGACCGTTAGACAAGTTTAAAATGAATGTTACTTAGGAACCTGTAAGAAATCTATTTGTTGGCCCCTTTTTGCACTTGATCGATATCGTAAAGGACTGTAACCATCAGACGCAGATAATATGTGGGGTGCGCATGCGTACTAACTAACTGTGTCGTAGACCTGTCGTGGTAGATTGGCCTTTCATGTGAAGGATAAATTAAGTTATGTGTTTTGTTCTTTAAGCGTATAATTCAGTACTGGTTTTATTAACAATTTTGTATATTTGTACGAACTTTTGCCAAAATTATTAACATAGGAATATTCCCATTAGGCAGTAAATATATGGATGTTAAAATGTTTCTTAAGTGGTGATACACAGCCAGTTGATTTAGGCAAAAACTCTTTTAAAATTTTGTTAGTTTCCAATGGTATTTATGCCTTGAAATGGCCCCGCAGTGCCGAAGCATGTAGAAGAGTTGCATCAAATATTTTCTCCCAGATATATTTTGCTGTGTACAGTGTTTTGCTTTTTCATTCAATTATTATTCCACTGCTCGTTATTTTAATACGTGGGCCTGTATTTTGTGGTATTTATATATGAGTTTAATTAATACACCACAACATGACCTCTGACAGGTTGTGAGGCACGGTAACAATTTTTCATAGACTGTTATTTTAGGGTTCCGTGGTTTACATGAAAGAACTATATTCTGTAGTAAATACTGGCATTACCTCTTGACTGAGTCCCATGACATGAACTGTGTACTCTTATCTGGTGAACTTGAATGTCTAAGTAAATCTAAAAAAAAAAAAGCTCTTAAATGACATCCGGTCCGGAAATGTGAAGCCTTATTGACTATTACGACTGTCTGCTTCAGAGCTGTAACGATGCACAGTTTGTCATCTGTCGTCCATTTTCGTTCACTTCTTTAAAATACAAGAGCTCTGTCAGGACTCAGGCAGATCGTGAAGTTTCAGTGCTGCAGAATCGTCAGTTGAGTCATACATACGTACATACATACATACATACATACATACATACATACATACATACATACATACATACATA